>JAIFAC010000361.1:0-116903 GCA_026545765.1 Plantago major
TATCTAAATATTTTTAGGTAGTTAGCCGTCAAGTGAGGAGGAAGTTACCCTAAGAACATTTGCTCACCATCAACTGCATTTGTTTGGTGTTGACTATAGATATTTTTTACGTGTTTGTGGACCAATGCGCGCCGATTTTACGGCACAATCACATGCTATTTCAGCTTGTTTGTTGTCGTTCATCATATTTTCAGGACTGAATGGATGAATATTAATTGCAAGATTTACCTCCCTGAATCACGAAGTGATGCTGGCGAAGACATTTTCATCGAAAATGTATATGCAATTATGAACTTCATTTTTGTTTAATTTGTGGAGCATATTTTTGTAATAAAATTTGAAACTTGGTGTTTGAATGTAACAAATAGAAGTATTTATGCATCTTGTAGATGTTGATTTGAAAAGATTGATATATATTTGACCTTTTGAGCTAAGCGAGCAAATTTGAGCATTAACAAGCTTTTCGAACATAAGCGATCATAATTATGACATAAACGAACACAAGAACATAAGCGAGCGAAGGCGGTTCCCACGAGCGTTCGCGATCGCAATGAAATTATGGACGAACGAGCGACTCGATCTTGAAGCGATCGTCGATCTCGAACACGAACACGAGCATCAAACGGTAAATGTTAACGAACAAGGATTACGTTTAAGAGTAGCTTCATCGTTAGGTTGCATTATCACGAGCCTATTCTACTAAAACTAATCTTCCTTAATCCGTTGTGCCTTGGGTCGGACTTTGATTTTAAGAAAGCGTATTAAAAGTAAGGAGAATGATGCTAAAGTAGGAGATTGAATAAATGTGAGTTAGTGAATAAAATATGAAAGGGTGAATAAGTAGTAGATATATTTGGTTTCGAATGAAGTTGAAATTGAAAGCAATCCAAAAGCGAAATGTCGGAGAAGTTGAATTTGCGGGACGGGGAGTGGTATTTCTCGAAGGTCCTTTTCTCCTTAAACAGGCATTTCAGGCGTTCGATCAAATGCATGAACAATGCTCTCCTTGAGATCAATAATTTTATGACCGATAATTTTAATTCTCAGTTCTTCGAACTATAGATACTATGTCTTGGTTATTTGCAAGGTGATTTAAGATAGTATCTGAAACGAAACTGTCCCCGAGATGGTATGACTGTCGATACATGCTTCGCGTATTATTGATGAAAGCATTCTATGTTGTTAGCGAAATAAATCATTGTATGTAGCGATAACTATGGTACTGGAAGTGTTCATGGGTGGTCTGATGGAATGGGCTAAGGCGGGAAAGGAGAAGGTGTAAGGTTCGATCTGGTGGAACATAAAATTAGTTTAGGAGTAGGTGGTGTTGATATAGGGAGTAGTGTGAGAAGTAGTTGTAATATTTAACATTTAAAAAAAAATTATGTAATGATTTTAACGATAATATGGTTTAACATATGAATAATTATTAAAAGCGAAATCTAGGAATTCTTAAATACAAAGTTTCGCTTTATGAGGGTGCTTAAATCTGTGAATTTTATAATGCTGATCAATCTTCTTCAAAAACAGTATTGCACCTTCATCATCAACAAAAATACAGCAGGAGCCGAGGACGAGAAATTCTTACTCTGTTTTTCCCCATTAAACTGCATTGTATAAATTGTATTTTGATTGACGTTTGAAGATTTATTCTATCAATTTTGTCAAGATGTACAATAGTACCTCATCTTGGAATTTCCAAAAACATAAAAGGAGCTAGGAAATAGATTACAGTAAAGTACTACAGTACAATGTTCAAAGTCACCACCGATGTCAAGTCAAAGTTCAAAACTAACATATTCTTCATTTACTACTATTTGGTGAGACCATGGATTAATCGTCTTGTAATGAAATGGAAGCCATCCTGAAAAGCAAAGCTTCAAAACTCAAACGAACCATTTGCCAATCAACACCATGTAAGAATGCCCTAAGCCTCTACAATCTTCTAATCTATCACTCTATGAGTTTATTTCTTTATTCATCTTCTCAATATTTTGAACAAGCTATAGATGATACAGTATGAAAAAGTATTACTTTTCCCCTATCATCTTTCAAATCTTATTATTCCAGAGCATGAAGATCAAAATTATTTGTTTTGTATACAGAGTTTGTATTGGTATTATTACATCTGTAGTTTGGAGATAATCATTGTACTAGTATTAGATTTTCGCATTAGAGGTTTTTTTTTTACAGATGCTTGCATGAATTGTGTGGAGGTTTTATTGGACTTTTCCTTCTTCCTAAAGCTTTCATTCTCTAATTACTCCATGTTTCTGGCTATTTGAAAATGAAAACTTTATAGAGATTTTTTTGGAAATGTTTCTGGAATTAGCAGTTTTTAACATAGAAGAAAAGATTTAAGACTCCAACTGGTTTCATCTTTGGTAAATGTGAAACAAAAGAAACAAATATGAATTGGAGAAATTGACAGGAAGTGTAATTCTAGGTCGTTGAAAGTACATATCGACATGCTTAGAGGTAAGCATTTCCTGCACAATCTGAATACTTAGAAGATAAGCTGTTCAAACCTTATAGAGGATTGAAGTGATTTTATTCTATTCTTTTTTGCTAAGTATTTTGATTGCCTGTGTAGTTTACTGCAGTTACTTGTAGAATTGATTACGTTGCTGAATTTATACCAGGATGTTTCAAAAACAATCTGGTGGGGGAATAGGTGACTCAGATGATGTATCAAACTAAGTGAAACTAGACTCGTCAACAGCACAAAAAAGTTGGAGAATCTGTATACTATATCTGCATCGTTCCGCATAAGGTTGGTTATTTATCAGTATCCTGTAGTTAAGCATTGTCCTGCATGGGTAGGCGTGAGTTGGTGACGTTGTTATTCTTTCTAACTTTTATCTGTGCATGTGTGTTTGACACCAGCTTTCAGAGGACATTATCGAGGGGTGAAGGTTATAACAGGATCCAAGCAGGTAGAGATTGGTAAGTTATAGGGTTTTCATCTTTGATGATTTGAATATCAAACCGGAACACAATTGTAACTAAAGTAGATTATTCTTAAATAGGTACCAAGTTGTCAGAAGATAGCTAAAGAAGTGTGGCGCAAAGCTTACGCACCACTAGCGTTCTTTTGTAGGTGGCTTATTGGTAAAGCTGTCATTGAAAAGAACTGTCAATCTTTAACGCTTAAGATTAGGTTTGTTGGAAAATAATTATCACGGTCAGATGAAATGTTCACCGATCTGTTGATTTGATTGACAATGACACACATTTTTTTTATGTCTTTTAAATAGTAACTGTTATTACTCACTTGGTACAACTACAAGATTCAAGATTGTTTAATGATTATATATGTTCTTTTGAAGCTTCAGACTTCTTTGCATCTTCCCTATCGTATAGGCGATGGTTAAATGCATGAGATGGGGATCTCCACAGGTAGCTAGAATAATCTGTACATGCATGGATCTCAAGGTAGCTAGATAGGATTTTGTTTTATCTGATTAGCTCATGCACCTACACATTTATACTGTCTCTTCCTGCAAATTTGCTTGAGCCACCTAAGGGCGATGATCATGGAATCTCCACTTCAAGAGGCTCAATAGAATGGTAAGTGAAGACAAGATGTGAAGCTCCAGGTAACAACTAACAATTAAAATGACATATGGTGAACTCTTAAGTCTGATCTGATCTTGCAAAAACCTAGCTATTTTCTTTAAACACAAGGGGCATTTCACCTAACTACCGTCTCTAAAATTCAATTTTACAATTGTTTTACTATCTTGCCCCCTTTGGAATTAAACAGAACAGGCATGAGAGCTAAAGTGTGGAAAGAAATGTTTAGGCTCAAATGATATGCAAAGCTGGAAGCTGCAAATTGAAGCTTGCAGTAAAATACAAACAAGGCTAGATTAGGTAAGAAAGCTTGCACTGCTACCAATGCTGTGGAGCTCAGCAGTGACCGTCCCAGCGACTAACTCTGATGGTAACGACATATGTGTACCAAATTATAAACATCTATGAATCAGACTTGATAACCTAGATGTTCAAATTTACCATGTACAAGGTTGAAGCAGGCATGATTGCTCAATAAACATGTTCTAGGGCACTTGAAATACCATCTTGAAGAAGAGGTGACGCTCTTCTTCATATTCGATTATAGATTCATATTAAATTTGGAACTCATTAAATTTGAAAATCTACAGAAAACGTAGAAAAGACCTGTTATCAGTGGTGGCTGTGGGTCCCCACGCAGGCTTTGACTTTATTTCTATTTCTTTTTTTGGTGATTAATAAATTTCAATTTCTATTTCAGAATGTTATTAGGCGTCAACACTTTTGAAGCTCATGAATATAATTGCGTCACAACCTGAATACCCGACACTAAAGTTCCATTGCCACCTGAACTACGGTTTGGTCTACTGTGGGAAGGATTACTTCTTAGTAGAGGTATTCAATATCTATCATTCAGTCTGTCACAATTAAGTAAACGCATTGTTTCCTTCTCCATCTTTCCTAAACACGGATAATATTTATCAGTTGGTGGAAGATTAGTGCATTCATACCTTTTTTTGAATGATATGGAGTTGGCAATTAACAAGTGGGGTGAATATGTTACATTTGTTAGAAAGATGTCACACTTTAAATATACATACAAGTAAAGTTCAATATTTGACAACCTTTTAGCATTTTGGCATTACCTGTAGTTAAAATTCTTGAAATGATGATTTGGTGGTGTTGTGATTAGGCCGGAGAAGGAAGATGAATGCAAAGGCGTTGGTGCCGCTACGTGCTGTGGTAGAGAATATAATTCCTGGAGCAAAGTGCTTTGGTGCGGCATTCTCTATCTGATGCACTGATGCACCTTTCTGTTAACCCAGTCAACCTACCAACAACGAGAACCAAAAACATTCGAGGTAAATTAAGCTGATAAACTATTCTTTTTTAATTTATCCACATTGCTTGGCATGTGTTTACATATGTCGGCCAGGTCATTGTTTAATGGTATTTTGCGATATCACTTCTGGGGAAAGTCTAGTTCAGTTGACTTCGGTGTCATAAACCATTAAAACTGGAGTTCTAACTACTTGTCAATCACCTTAGCATCAGCTGATGATCAGATTTGACTGTTACCTGAACATCTCAGCAATTCTCTAATTAATTGACTGATTGCTTTGGTACAATTCCCCAGCCCTCACACACACAAACAAAGCGGCTGTTTATTTATTATCGTCTGCTCCAATTTCCTACCGGTATAGAGGCTACATACAGTACAGGTTTATAACTTAATATTGACAATATGAAGGCTCTCAATTGTGCTGTGTATTAATAAGTATACTGTCATTTGACATGATTTAAACTGGTTACGTTGATCAAAATCTATTTCAGAATCTTGTGAAATTTGGATGGAACATGTGAAACAGATTAATGACGATTAGGACACAAGAACTCCACACGCATCCAAGTTGACATTATGGTCCCGTTACTTTGTATTACATTAATCCAGTCTCTTTCGAGTTTATTTTTCACAAGAGAGCCTACGGCAGTTCACGTGTCTAAATTGGCTCTTTTGCATTCTTGTGCAGCGTATGAACACAGCCTACTGAAAAATGTAAAGGTTCCACCTCAGTTCTGCGTGGCGTAGAGCTCTGCTGATAATCCACTGGGTCTGATTGTGATTCATCCCTCGACTGGAAACCCATCCATTCCATGAAGATGATGATGACTTTGCAACTCACATCTTGCTTACACATTAACTTCTTCCCATACATGGTACATTGCATAAGTCAACTTCTGATAATAGATTCATTCTTATTGTCTGTGCTTCCTACTTTTTGTGCAAATGATAAATGTGGTTGTATGGATCCTAGTAATGTACATATTACTTTGCGTCAAGCTTTGACCTCCTAATACCCGTTTTATCATTTTAGGCTGTGGAAATGAAGAAATAGTTTTCTTCAAGTAAGTTTTAGCAATCCTAGTTAACTAACTCTAAAAAGCATGGTTCACTGCACCAGTTTCTCTCTTACTAGATTTCTGTTTTGAGCCTGATTGATATAGCTTCTATCTTGATGCTTTAGGATAATTTATTAACACCTGGAAACTAATGGCAAGTAACCCTCACTGTCAATTGTCTGGCCATTACTCTTTAATAGGAGTAATTGTTTTGGAGCATTTAAAGGCAGCACCTAAAAGAATGTTATTATTCAGAACTGGAGATGGACGCACCCATATGCTCCAACTTAGAAGATATTATCTTCTCCTTAAAGATCCCAACTTTTTCTGAAGCAAGAGTCCTAGAATAGAGTGAGGAGAAAATAATTGTTAAAAAAAGAAAAAAAAAAGTTGAGTTACAAGCTGCACAACTCTCCACATGGATTGCCTACTCTTATTTACAACTTGACAAAGATCCATGATACCAACCAAAGATAACAAAAGACATGATTTGCATTAACATAGTGAGAAGAAAGAGCATCCAAGTTGAGGTAAAAAAGAAAGGTAGTAATGCTAGTAATGTGCAGCTACTACTACTACTACAGAGAGTTCTTGATCTCTTGAAAGCAGCATTAGTGGCTGAAGATGGGGTTATCTGTGGAACAACAAAGAGTTGGGATCTCAGTCTTCTTTCTACTACTATTGTGTATTTTGGTGCAATTATTGACCGTGAACTGCAGCTCACACCCCATTTACATTGCTCAAAATACTGACCAGTGATGATGATTTTGTGTACTTTCAATACCAATGCGAGGTACTGCTGCACCATTCTCCATTTAATGGGATCAAGATCCAATCATGCTGCTCCACATCATCCACCACCATCCCAGAATGGTAGCAGCATCATTTCACCATTCTAATAATTGTCCAAAAGGATCACTCAGTTAGTTAAAAATATCACCAAATCATAAACCCTATACTACACAAAAATATATATATACCCCTCATTCACTTTTGTATGTGTTACAAACTAAAATTTTCTGATAAGAACCTCACCAGGTATACAAAATCTTGATGAGGTTAAGAATTTCCAAGAACATCCGAGTCTTTCAGAGACCATTCACCTGAGCTTCAGGTCTATCAAACTTAAATTGAATCAGTACTTTTAGGGAATTGCATTTAAATTCTAGTTAAAATGCATTGATCAAGTGATTATTTGACACATGCAGATCACCGAGTTACAAACAGATTACTCACACACACATATATATATAATAAAAGATTACGGAAAATTTTCAACTCATCCAAATAAATCAATATGTAATTCTAAAAAGTAGTCAACTAAATTTTACTCGATTGTATGCTACAAGCATCGGATACTTATCCGAGATAACATTCACTTTTACGAAAAGGAAAGTATGAAGCATGGTGTAAAATGAGATTTTAATCCATAGTGGACGACAGGTAGAACAGAACCCCACCCTAGATAGGAAAAAAAATCGAAAAAGAAAAAAAAAAAAAAATGAAAACTCATAATACCTTAGAGAAAGAATAAGGAGAAGGAGAATTAGCGTGATCGAGAAGAAAGTCTTCCAGCTTATGCCAACCGGGCAAAGTTCGATCAAGCCACTCTGCGAATACTACTACTTGTCCGTCTGTACTCTGAGGAATTTGCAGTTACAGCCGTGCTTCTAACCTTGTACTCACTGCAGTGTGAGTGTTGTACGTTTGTGTGCGGTACTTTAGATGATTTCATTTTGCGATTTTATATAGTTGGAACAGGATCACAAACAGAGAGGTGTGGTTCAGGTGAAGTGGAATTTGATGAAAGTTTTAGACCAGTGACGGTAGAAATCTTGAATGGTTTTGGTAAAAGCTCATTTTGCTTTGTGTATTGATATGTCACGCTCTACTATTGCCAAATATTGCCTGTCTTGTTGATCAAAGCTCCAAGAACGCCTTTTCCTGCAAAAAATGAAAATTCACATTGTGAGATAATTAACTAACTATCAAGTCATTTTCGAACAAATACTATCAATTGATAAAATCTGCGTTATTTAAAGTTACTAAAATTTTAAGGATATACGAAGTTAATCATTTACTATTAATTCTATGGTATGAACTGTACACCTTTTTATTGTATATATCGCAGAGAGGGGGATTGTTTGGCGGAAGGTTGGTGGAGGAAGAACCGGCGATGTTTCCCGGCGAGCTTATTGGCGTCATTGGTTTACACGGTGGTCGGCAGGCGGAGCCAAGGCAACTTCGTCAGCCTCGCAGAAGACGGAGGCTTGGTCTTTGTCGCAGACGTCACACTGATCTTCATGCGATATAATAGTAGTTGATTTGTGTTGAGTGATTTTGTTGGGAGAGATTTGTTGGAGATTTGGTAGGAGATTTAGAAAAGAGTAATCGAGTTGAAAAAATGGTAGGTAGGAAGGGAAGAGAGAGACAAATATCGATGGAATAGCATGTAATATCTTGTATGCATTATGTAGGCAATGAGGATAGTATCAAATTTCACGTTGCATTACTATATTACTATTATTATAGGATGTGGTGGATCTCACCATGTATTAAATTCACATATTGGTCCATTTCATCCAGTTATATTTCCTTTGGGTTTTGTCCAATGTAATGACATTTCCACTTCCCTAGACACGATAATTGACCGATAGCTGATTGAAATTTGTTAAATGTAGTTACTCGCCATCGATTATATTTTTTCTAAATTTTGCGTAGATTTCTAAACCTGATTCACCTGTGTAGTCTTCTTATTAACATATGATAAATAATGTTTGAAGCTGGTAGTAAATTTAAAGTTGAGGAATATTATAAATTACTGAGTAATATAATCGGGTTCGTTTGTGTGGGGGTACTTTTATCTTGCGCCCGGAGTATAAAATGGCTTGCATTAAAACATTTCGTGTATAGAGTCTACGTTTTTTTGCGAACCTTCTTTTAGGTATATTTTCTAGATATTCTCAACATGCTGACTTTTAGATATATAAAGCCGATATTTTGTAAATCCACTTCAGGCGGAGTACTATTCACATATTTTTGTCAAAACCTTAAATTTAAAATGGTTCAAAGACTTCTAAAAAAGTAGGTTAGTGAATGTAAAATATCAAAATCGGTTCAAAGACGTACATGAAATGCAGTAATATAATGTTGCATGTAATTTTGTCACAACTCATAATGTAAACAATTATTGCATAAATAGATTTGCGAACCCTCATATAATCACCGTGATAAGGTTAGCTGTGTAACCAATTTTCTCAAAAGATACGCTGAATTTCAACTAAAACATTGACACATAATTACAAATAAGTGTGGAGATTAAGACATTTAATTTAATTAGGTTAGAAATTTAAAAGTATTGCACGTTTGTCTTTTAGTCTTTGTTGTGTCTAACATTTGATGTGATGTCACTGACAATTTATTTACAACAGGCCAACATCACCATTTAAATATGGGTACTTTTTAATATTGTATACTTGTGTGTTCCTCAAGATCTTGGCAATCATTCTACATGTTCAAGGAAGTTCCCTAGCCTGTTCCTTCAATAATTACAAAAAGGTCTTCAAATTCTTCATTTCCAAGCAATGAAATTTGACTAAATAAAATCGTATATATGTATAAGTTAAGCTATTCACTTTTGCCCATTTTATTTTTGGGAACACTAGTGACAATTTTATTTATCGGACAAAGTAGCATTAGGTTGCCCATCCAATTTTGGAACACTAGTGGCAATTCCATTTATTGGACAAAATGTTATGCAACATGGACAGAGTCAGGAGAATGTATAATTGGAGTGTTCGTTCCTTTCAAATTTTAAAAAGACTTTTTATGTAATATTTTTTGATAATTTTATAATTTACTCTCATAACTTTAAAAATAATCACATATAATATATATAATTAGGCCTCCCCATCAATCACCTGGCTCCACCCGTAGGAATGAGATAGTATAAAGTCTTCATAAAATAAAATGCATTTATTTATCGTTTTAGTCGTCCTGAGCTATATATCCCACATCGAAAATTAATAATCAATCTCATACACAATTTTCCACCAAAGGACACGTTTATAACATTTTTTATATTTATCATTATATTAAATTTTCGCTTTCAAATTACGTGTCAACCCATTTTATCCTGAAGGGAGGGGTAGGAATTATCAAAGTTTACATTAAATACTCAATAGAATAAAATGGTCCTAGCGTATTAAAAAAGATTGTGGGAACGGGGTTAAATAAGGGTCCCTAGCTAGGTTAAGAAATAGTGAATCGGATTAAATGATTCAGTTGACTGTAAAATAGATGAGTGTTTGAAATTAATAAAGTCCACAAATACTTTGTCAAGGTCATTCAAGGCACTGACTAGTATATTAAAGGCCAACATTTGGCACAATTCATAAACACGAACACATCGTGATTAAATCAACACAAATAGTACCAGGGCGAACGCAGAAATTTATTTGAGGGGTAGTACAATATTATTTTAAAATTTTATTAATAAAATAATTTAATTTAATAAAAAATATTTATTATTAAACTTGCGTGTCTTTCTTTTTTCTTTTACTAAATGAGTATATATTTTCTGCATCTCTAGCTTTCAATTTTATTATTTTATTTTTTTCTTAATTAGTGTTTTTTTTTACACAAATAAGTTTCTAACTTTCTTTTTTTACTATTAAACAGTTCATTTGAACATAAACTTTCAAAAATAATTCATAAATGATGATTTAAATTATTATATATAAAAGCATAACAATTATACTATAGATTTTTTATTTATTTTTCGATATAAGTTAGAATTAGTTTGTAGTGAAACAAATGTACATAACAAGAAATTAACACAACAAAATGAAAACTTATAAAAGGACGTAGTATCATCTTACATAGTTTATTTTGTGAGAATAATATTAAATTTAAAATATAAATGAAATAACTCAACAAAAAGATAAAGGAGTTAAAATGATAAAGATTGCTGAAAATAGAAAAATAAAGATATAGTGTTGGTAAAAACATGAAATGGATGGAGGAAAAAAAAGTTCAAGAAGATGTACATGATAGGGGAATTGATCCCTCAACCTGCAAGTGGAAGAACTTATCACTTGCCTTATGAATGATTAATACAAGCAATATATATATATATATATATATATATATATATATATATATATATATATATCCTTACTTTTAACGTAAATATCTATTTAGACATTGAAATACATTTTAAATAGGGGTATAATAGTACTTTTACATGAAAAATGGAGGGGTATGCGGGGTGTCAAATAATCTTCCAAGTCTTTCTGACCTAGCTATCTAATCTCTCTAATTTAAATAGAATAAATTGATTTACAAAGAAAATCAAGTGTATCAGTAGTTCTTTACAATAATAAAGTGAGTCTGATGTAGGGGTGTTCATTTCGGTTTGATATGCGAACCGAACCGAAAACCGAAATTGCAAAATTATGAAAACCGAACCGAATTTATTTTTGGTTCGGTACCATCTAATTTGATAGCAGTGCAGTAAAAACCGAAAATACGAAAAATCATTTTAAAAATGAAAAAATAACCTCGTTACGTTTCAATATTTGTTTTAATAACCTCCCTACATGAAAATATTTGTATGAAAATAAGCTCACAGTAGTTAGACTAGAAGAAGTAGTAGTTTGTTTTATCAAACTTAATTACTGTAACATGTTAGCAATGCATAAACATTGCATTCTTGTTATTTTATGTTAGTATGTATAATTTTTGCTTTAATAAATAATGCAATACTCAATGAAATAAGGCCATACTTTTCGAGAATGTAAGAATATTTGAATTTTTAAAATTTCGGTTTTGTTCGGTTTGGTAATTTTCGGTATTGTCTGAAATTACAGCCGATTAACTAAAATAGCAAACCAAAAACCGAACCCTTTGTTATCGGTTCGGTTTTTCGGTTCGGTTTCGGTTCGTTTTTTCGGTTTATCGGTATTTTTGAACACCCCTAGTCTGATGTGTAGAGTTATCTTGAACAAACTTCTATCGAACGGGTGGTGATCAGTACAACAATTAATTAATGTCATGTGTAACTAATTAATAGTTTATCCGATATTTTTTTTTAAAAATATCACTATTACCAATCATGTCATCAAATAATAATATATTATTCATATCTCAATCTCATTCTGAAGTTTTCATTCGATCTATCATAAGCTAGTATCTGTTAGAAACGAGAATCAGCTCTACCGGCAGAATCGAGCCATGCTTATACATTCGGTTATTGTCAATTAATTCTACACCTCATTGACGATAATTTTGATAACACAGAAAAAAAAACATTATACTATTTTACTATATATAGAAGAAGATACTAGTAAAAGTGAAAAATAGGTGGACGGTGCTGAATGATGAAAGTGATCTAAGGAGTAAATAAATAGTAGCATTAATAATAATGGTTAGATTAGATAGATAGATAAGAATAAGATACTAGTATAAATTGAAGAAAATGGTAGGCTTTCCATATTGAGCGCAAAATATCTATGAGTCGTCCCATGGATATGCACGTTCTCAGGTTAGATCTATCTACACATTACTAGTAAATCACAATAACCTAGATTATATTGGTCATGGGAATCAAGTCCAGCTTCCAGTACATTCCACAACAAGACAAACGATACTTTTTCGTTCCCATTAATTAACATGGCTTAATTTTTTGTTGGAATCCGAATAATCTAAGTTAATTAATTAATTAATTTACATAATAATGCCTTTACAGCAGGAGATAGATTTGGCAGATTTTACTAACCCGGGCGATGCCGCGGTATAGTTTACTTTTAATAATAAATAAAAAGGGGATGATAAAATAAATTAATCGAGAAAATAAGATAGTCAAATTTATGTGAACAACGATCGTGGTGTCGATCGGTAGTCCTTCTTCATCTAATATTATATCATTGAGTGTTTATTTATGTTAACTATAGAAAATGTAAAAATAGAGTCTCTGCGTCTCGACGCATTAATTAATGTGGTACATGTTTTTTTTTAAAAAAAACCTATCCCTCAAACGGAATCAAAATAAAATCAAAAAGTATCTGACGATGATCGATAGGGTTGTTAACAACTGATGCGGTGGTATAATTACCCCACACCGAAAAAATTATACAAACTTAATTTCACATGTTGCGAGTTGATTTTTCCAACCCATGGTTCAACAACCCCTCGATGTATGTCGTCATTAAAGCATAAAATTATTATTCTACAAACGTAATTTCCATGTTGTCCCTCCCCTCCCGGGCCCGTTATGGATGAAGAAAGTAGAGAAGATAGAAAGAGTTTTTCCACTTAGAAATTTACACGCGAACCTCTTTATTGGCATGTCATGGAATCAGAAAGTACATAGAAATGAAGACACTTTCTCCCTAGAGAGTATAGTGATTCCCCCCCTCGGCTCGTTATGTAAATCGAAAGCGGAGAAGATCAAATTAAGTTTCCCCACATAGAGTATCGGATCCCCAGTCCGTTATTGATCAAGAAAGTAGAGAAGATCGAAGAGTTTCCTTAAAGAGTATATGACCCCCACCCCCACATCCGTGAGAAAAATGTAAGTTTACTCACTTAATCATAAAATGTTGCGCTCGCGTCTTGTAACAAAGGTATGGAACGGGTCGACAATTAGCCAGACCAAATATGAACATCATTATTTCAAACGGGGTTGAATTCGGGTTGGATAGAACCGTCTTTCGGTCGGATATGTTAGAAGATAACTCTTATACCCGTCCTCTGAGTCGAATCTTATAAATAAAGAAAAGAAATTGAAAGTCTTCACGTGTAAAATGTTATTGATAGACATGTAAAGACACACCACCAATTAGCTCATGTGTATCTCTATCTCACTGGGCGAAAAAAGCACATCATTAGTTGTGATGTTGGTGGATAGTGGCGTAGTACTTCATTGAGTCTTTTTGTTATGGTTACTATAGAAAATATAAAATCTGACGGCGATGGCGATATACTTTAAAAAGGGTGGGATTCAACCCCGAACAGTCGAGATCGGCGACAATAACAAATATTTTATATCGAATTATTCTGCAGACCCATTAATTACAAGCGATACGGGTTAAAAAAAAAATGAATTCACGAAACCCGAAGCGAAATAAAATCATGCATAACAAAATTTTACTCCCCCATCCAAATTGACTTCCGCATTTTATTTGGGATGTCCGATTGCAACTTCTCATTAAATGGAAAATATTTATCATATTTTATTCACGGTCTCTTCTACTCTATTCACCATTTCTCATACTTTATTTACTCTCTTTCCTTCCTTATTCACTATTTCTCCTACTTTATTCACTTTTTTTAAAATTTGTCTTTGGGCCAAAAGTTCAATCGAGGGAGTCTTTTACATACATAATCTTCACATGTTATAGTGGTTTTTTTTTGAATATCCCAAAAATACTAACTTAATCATAAAATGTTGGATCGGGCGGGTTGAATGTTATTACGAGGTTGGTGTTGCACGAATCTCAACATCATTATTTTCATGGGTTTGATTGATTGGATAAAGTCCAACCCATTAATTTAAAAGTAAAATGATGGAATACCAATGTAGTGCGATTTAGGAGGACATGAGGCTCGATAGTGTCTCTGGCTATTTTAATTGTCATAACTTAGTAAACATGTATAGAAAACTATATGCCTTTGTAATCTAATAGGAATTTGTTTATCCTTTATAGACATATGATTTGAAATTTACAATAAGAATCTTATTGTATATAATTTTTTTCTAACTAAGGTTTGATAGTACACTAATCTATTAGAGTGCAAACCCCTTAAATCAAACTTCACCCATAGAATACAAACTAACACAACTCTAAACGTTCGCTCATGTTAAAAATTATAAGATTGTATGATTTTCATTCTTGTAAGTTCGGAGTTGTCATTAGAGTATATTATCTACTTCACCAACTTATGTATATTATACCAAAATGAATTTGGAGATGTACACTCAAACTTATTATCATGATAACTATAATTTAAATAGGTATATTATTTAGTATTCTCACTTTTTTTATACATGGACCATTCTCCATATTTGGAGAATCACTTCCACAATCCAAATTGCGACTAAAGCATCGAAAAACACATCGGAAAAAGAAATAGCATAAATTGAATTTTCTTTATTAATACAAACTGGTAATCGATCTCGGGCATGAGGAGAGCAAATGATCAATGGTTTGTATATAGGCAGGTTTGATATTGCAATTTTTTAGTTTTCTTTCGTTTTTAATGTAAATAAATTATTGCGGGATAATCTAGATAGTAGATAGTGCTGACATATCTTCTTGTTAATAGTGACAAATCTCTCAAAAATTTAATTCATAATTAAAACTCGTGTTGTCACGCCCCAAAACCAAATCACTTTGGTAGCGATAAGTAGTCTATCGTGAGATGGGCTCACGCCAATGACTTTTCTTTTATCCTCAAATACATCAATTATCTCAAAGTGGTACAAAGGCATCTAAAATCCCAAATACAATAATATTACATGTCCTCGATAAAAAGCGACAATCTCAGCGATCTAATAATCCTATCTGATACAAATCTCAGTCATGACTACTAAACTGACCTTCACATATCCGTCATCGACTACCGTCTCAACTCAAGTATCTTCGACCACTTACTAAATATATATAAAAAATGTGTAAGGGTGAGCTCACAGCACTTTTAGGATCAGTACATATGAAAAGTTTACATATATACACTCAGTTTATATCAAACATAGTGAAAATCATTTTGCATGGAACACATATCACAATACACTATTCACATTTAGCTCGAATCAAATATACATTATGCCCACAAATTGGTATGGCGGTAAACTTCATAACATATCCCTAACATTATAGGGTCCACATGCTTGTAAGAGTACTCAAAGCGACAATCCCCAAAAGGGTCCACACACTTAGGCATATCGATGAGCATAAGCGTATGTACACATAATCCATGCTTTCACAAAATAGCTTTAAATCCTTTTAACAAATACATTTTATGGGATATACATCTTGATCCTTTTTTTAATAGATTATATCGAGTCATAACATGATATAATAACCATAACTTATTTGTCAATCGAAAACTATACATATAGATTTTATATCGGAAAATAGAAGCAAAAGTGTCGAGTTACGCTTCGGAAAGCGTCTGAATCGATTAAGCTTAGACAACATAAGCAATCCTCAGATAGCTTACACATGAATCCTCAAAGTCACTTTAAACCATCATTCATCCAAAGCACCACTTGTAAACCCGCTTAGTCTCTACTACGGTTTTATAGGTGAAATTAGAGAAATATGGTAACAAGGGCAAAGCGGTAATTTTCTGGAGCTAGGAAAAAATAGGAATAAATGGTGGGAGGGCATATTTGTAATTCTGCAACGTTCAAAGTGTCTGGTAATTTTCTGGGTGCGAAAGAGGCTTAAAATAATATTTGGCACAGCTGGAATCGAACTTGAGACCTATAGATTCTCAGACTGGAGTCAGACCAACTGGGCTAGCTACATGAAATATCTGGAGGTTTGTTAAATTGCACAGGAGGTCCTTGGTACCATCTAATTCTCAAAAGCAAGGGTTTATTCTTTCCAAAAACCTCAAATAAGTCCCTGCAACCTTCAAAACTTTACCAAATCGATTCAATCAATTCCAAATCAATACCAAGGTGACACCAATCGAATCCCCATCCATCTCTCCAACAACAACGGTCAATAACAGTCCCGATTGTCCAGGAAAGTTCGCCAATTCTCAAACCACTTTTCATTCCCAAGGTGACACGGTGCTGGGCAAGGTCTAAGTCTAAGGAGGCGCACAAGGAGATGTGATGCGCGGCTGAGTACAGTGGATGTGAGGGAGGTCGATGGGATCAAGGTGGGTAGACGGATGGAGGCAGAACGAGAAGAAGAAGAAGAGCACGGCCAAGGAAAAAGATGAAGAAAGAGACGTAAAATGATGAGCCAAGGTAACCCAATAAATATAAACCTAATGAGATTTTTAGTAATTGGGCGCACTAACGTTAAATGATCGTAATTCTTCTAGATTTCGATAAAATTTTCTCCGATTTAAATTAATTAACGATCCAAAATTTATTTCTAACTTATCGATTCAATAACATTTTTCGTATAAGCGTATTACGTGAATGTCTGGCGATAGTTTGAGTGGAGCGTATTTTTTTAAATAGTTACCATTTTAGTTGAAGCAATAGGTTATGTTTTCTAAATGAGTCACCACTCAATTAAAACTCACAACACTTAAATCCTATAAATGTTTAATTCTATCACCAAATCAAATTTTCATTTCGATTAAAATTTGAATTCTTATTTACTGATTACCTCGATTAAAGTTAGACAAACAACTAAATCGGACTTAAGTAATACGTAAAGTTAAATAGACGAGATAGTAATCCATAAAAATAGCATTTTTTGAACACAAATACAGGTTAATTAAAATTCAATTGTTTTGAGCTAGAATTTTTATCACATATGATTTTGTCCCACGTGGTATAACTCTCCTTCAAGTATCAACGTCACTTTTCTCATATATAGATGTTTTAACTCAATTTTTACTCCAATTAACCATTGCCCTTCTCTTTCTACCATACTTCTTAGCTATCTTTACTTTTTGAATTATACTAACAACCTTAAACCAATCAAACAACATTGAAATCAATCAATTAAACGTAAAAAAAAATCAAATCTATCACTTCATTATTACATATATATTCTTTTTTACACACAGTATAAAGTATAAATCCTGTAAATCTTTAACTATATTCAAAATAACATTTTATATAACTCCCATTTAACTAATTTACTATTTCATCAACTAAACTTTTTTCCTTAAACCTTTTCAACTATATAACAAACATACACTACATTTTTTATAGAGTCTACACAATTTTTTAATAATTTAGATGATAAAGATCACAAAGTCTCTGAATAGCAGTATCTAAGCTTATTTATAGGCGGACCTATATTCTCAAAAATCATCGATTTATTAATCAAAACGCCTACTTTGTTAACAAAATGTATTGTTTGTATATATGAAAATCACCAGTGTTGACAACATAAATGTTTGATTAAGAACATCGATAATGTTTTTGAAAACCTAAATCCGTCACTTGATAATTTACATATGGACCATCTCTCAGGGGACTTACTTTATAAAAGTTCTGAATATGCAAGCCTCTACCCTTCCGCACGTGTTAAATTCACAACTTATTTTGGACATCTGGTTATAGTGTGAATCACCAACATGGAAATAGTTCCATTTGTGTCGGGACAAATTTGTCTGACTGTTGGGGTTTGTGATTTATTTAGGATCGAGATTGGATCAATTTGGTATAATATTTAATGTCATATCAATTGGGTAGGGTAAATTTGGATTATGATCTTGTTCAAATTTGGGCCAGGCTTGTAATAATTCAAATAATTTCATATTTGATCGTTTCATCGAGACAATTCAAATTGATTCCGAATTTGGTCATTTATGGAACGATTATGAATTGGTTTATGAATTGTGATGCAATTGTGATATTTTAAAAATTTTGCCTTTATATATTAGTGTCATGATCAATGGTCATTTAGATTAAATTCATAAATGAGTAATTTATATTCATTTTAATTTTATTTTTTGGGTGAATTCCGGTCAATAGTAATTCATATCGGATATTTCGGATCAAATTTGATCATTGATTTGGGATCGGGTCTCATGTCATATGGTCAACCACTATATTTCGTGTCAAATTGAATTCCGAATCGATGTATTTTGAATGAGATTGCGGGTCTGGGTGGATTTTGCGGCCACTGAGAGTCTCAAACTAATCCGATGTGTAATATACTTGAAGTGTGATCTTTGATATACTTCGTGACTTTCTAATCAAAATCATGTTTACCTCCTAATTTAGGTCTTCGCGGAATCTCTATTAGTTAAATCATTTTCTAAGCATGTTTTTGTAGTTCAGTTGTGTCTTACTTTCATGCATACTTACAGTTTTGTTGTTTCTTACATTTAAAAGAGAAGAAGCTGTTGTATTACATAATTGAAACAAATGCCCTTTGAATTTGATTATATAAACCCCTGCAAGAAATAAAAATGCTTTTCATTCCATTCCTGAAAGGAATACGGTTTTCTTGACTTCATAGAGGCCGTTTGTAAAGAGGTTAAAATACCTTATCCTTCTCATCTTGTTTGTCATAACTCATACGTCTTCAATCACGTTGAACATTACTCGTTTATAATCCACTCACTAGTCATAATTCAATTAAATTTTATCTTACTACCTACTCTTTTTCTCTCACTTTACTTTTTCATTTATTATAACAATCTTAAACCAATCAAATAACATTAAAACCAATCAAATAATCTTAAAAACTTTTACACACATCACTTCACTCTTACACACCCAATAAAACAACCCTATAAAACCTATATAAAACTTTAATTCCATCCCAAATATCATTTTTCAAAATCGATTATAATTGATTTACTATTCACGGTTAAAATTCAATTAAAACTCGATCCATTTTAATCACTTCCCAAACAGTTTATTGTATTTTTTACTTTTTAGATCAATCAAAGTCGGGATAAAATGTAAAACTTCTAGACTAAAAGTTACAAAACCATGTGATGATTCTATTATATAAATACATAGTACTTCCTCCATTCTTTATAAAACTTGTCATTTTACTATTATAGTTTAAGAGTATTTTGTGTCAAAGTCGGAGCAGGTTGACGGTCAATCAAAATGACAAGTTTTATAAAGAATGGAGGAAATATCAACCTTACATCAAAAAAACCTACTATGTATGCATATTGGCACTTTACTACGTGTCTATTTCTATCTTCATACAAAGTTTAAAAGACTATGATCTAACTTGAAGGATCTCTCGGTGGGGCTTGAAGATTTAGAGGTGGGAAGGCATGAGCGGTTTCGCTACATCAGAGTAAAATCAGCCACACACCCTTCACTGCAGGCATTCTAATCTCCCAGAACCTCTGCTCCCTATCAGATAATTGGATGAAGGTAAAATTTGATTCAATTTATAGGATACTTAGCATGATGCTATTTATAGGATTTTGCATCGAGCAGATTACATAGAATTTGTTCTCAAAACAAACTGCTTCACTAACAGTTCACCATGTCATAAAAACTTAATAATTGATAGAGAGAAACTTGAATGCTTCAACTTTACCTGATTTTGAAATTCGATTGGCTACGTCTTGTGAGGTGTACTACTTAGGAGTTAGGTATTTGGTCACCGTACATGGTACTGAAGATCTGCGGTTAAAGACCGGTCGACGGATAGAGAATGGTTTGCACTTGATTTAGGATTGAGGAGGATGCTCGTAAAATGAGAATGAAGAAAGAATAAGAATACCGGAAGAAGGAAGGGATTTCGGCCAAATGCTTCCTTTCGATTATGTGCTTATGTATTGAATTTGAAATGGAAATGAAAGATTGGAATGCATGGTAGAAGAGGAATTATAGATTTTCTGTAATTAATGAAAATGGCTTTCAGAAGGCGGAAAAGGAGAAGACGGAATTTGAAAAGATTTGTTACCATTTTTGTAATTTTTTTTTTTGTAGTCAAATAAATACCAAAATTGAAAGAAATTCTAAGATTGATTCTTGGCTTAAGTCACCTACAAAATGGATAGAATAAAAACTGGACTTTATATAATATATAGATTATCTTTTTTTTCCTTTTCAACAATGAGGGTCTTTCATTTTTACTCTTCTTCTTTATTCATTATTAGAGTTATAGTATATATGTACTTCAAATAGAGGTATCATCAAACTAAGTCACTCTTAGAGTTAAGCTTAACATTGAAATTGAGCTTTCGAGTTTGAAAAATCTCATTCTTAAAGTAGTTTTGACAGTTCTCTAGTGGGAAATTGTCCAATTCTTTTAGTTCATTATTTACCATTGGAATTGAGTTTCAATTAGGTGATCCCAATTTTATAATTGAGCTACCTTTCAATTGAATTTTGAAGTTTGAATTAATCCTTTATTAAAAAACTTGTAGAGTTCCCAAATTAAAATTATCTTATTCTTATACTTCATGTAACACAACTGTATAAATAGGTTACTTGTAATTGGCTACTACTTTTCGGTCCAATCATATAGATAAACCAATTTTTGGTGTAGAAAATCAACTTCATCTTTGTAGTTGTCAGCATTTAGACTCGATTGACCTGCTCCCAATAATAATACAAATACTATCGAAGAAAAATGTATTTATATCAAATAAAATTATATAAAGTACTTAGACAATGCAAAAATTGTGTTTGTTGAAAATTAAAGAAAAGATTTAGGTTTCTCAATTGTATAAAATTAAAGAAAATAGGTAGGTATGGTAATTGGACACCAAATCGTGTATGTAATTTTTCCCCTTATGGGTTAATTTATGTTCAAACATATATTATAGCTTTAGAACATAAATAGGAAGGCAGCCAGTAGCGTTACTTGGTGTGAGGGTGTATAAAATTAGTTGCCAAATTGACAACAAATTTTATAATTTTGATATATATAGTTGACTAAAAATAGAGAAAGAGGCATAAGATTAGATAATTTGTTGGCAAAATCACAAATTTACTATTAATAGTAAATACTCCCTAGTCTATTTCATTCAACTTTGAATTACTCATATAATACTTGTAATCTATTTAAAAAAATATATATATAGTGAAAATTTAAAAATTAATATTTAATAATATGAATTTTAAAAAAATTTATCAACATTATTTATAAGTAATTCACAAACCAAATTTGTAAGTGTTGATCAGAAAAAGTTAAACGGGCAAATAAAACTGGGACAGAGGGAAGGGAGTATAATTTTCTTCTAATCATATACCTAAATTCCCAATTCACTATTAATTAATAGTATAATTTTATTATCTGATCCTATAATTTAGATTCGATTCTCCATATCTTCCATGGGTTTATTGTATTTTTTATTAGATCGATATAAATTTTAAAAATAAAATTACATAAAAATAGTAAGCAGTGTGCATAAGAGACTGTTTATGTACATTTAGTTGAATTTTTTGGATTACTACTCCATCCACCCCACAAATCTTCATACATTACTAACAAATGAAGCTATCACAAACCCAACAAATCATTAAAATCTTATATCTACACTAAACTTACTCATTTAACCATTAAAAGTGCTTCCCAAATTTTATATTTTATCATACGATATTAAGTTTTCACATAAAACTACGCACCGACCTTAAAATATTTCGGGACATTGCGAGTACAACAGAAACAAAAGTATCACAAATCCACTTCATTCTTTCCTTATAAAGAAGACCAGCTAGAGAATAGCAAAATTTACATGGATTAAGTGCATATATTACATTTTAATTTAATCACCTTCAATGATGATAGGTGTTATTATAATAACACTCGTTGGCCAGTAGAACAATATGGCGTTATCTATCAATGCATATGTATACCCAAATTTTATCTTTTGAAAATCAAAGTGATACATCAATCCAAACGCCTCTAAAACTAATACATGAAAAATTGAAAATAAACAACTATTTGATATTGTAACTTAGCAAAATCTATTAGTTAACATCATGTGCCACTAACTCCTTTGTACTATTTTCCTTGATAATGTTTAGACTGTACGGAAACATTCATGAAAGCAAATCCACCGTCTTCATTTAGTAAACACAAAATTTCTCCCAAAAGATTAAATAAATGTTAATAATAAATATTGGTACATGAAAGGAGTAAATACTTTTGTATTTACCAACCAAAGATTCAATAGTACAACTTGATTCGTGAAACATAAACAACGTCGATAAAGAAGCTACGAAATTATATTAGATGCCGATACAAATCTCTTAAATGCGTGTTTGTTCATCCCAAACTTGTGAAGTAGCACAACTAATAGCATCAAATAAAAGCAACTATATAATATTTGATAAGTAATACTACAATTTAGAAGGCGATATAAAAATCTGATTAAATGCACAACATAATTTGCCCGATCAAGTAGTGAATGAGTTGCAACTTCACCAAGTATATGAAATAACGATTTCATTTGGGAATTCTGGACACGAAAGATGATGTTTACATGTTTGTTATGTTTTGGTGTTAAATAGTGTGATAATAAATGAGATGAATTCAGGACATTTGTAATAAAGTTTACATTCATCGTTGGTATTAACAACTTGATAACCAATTGCCACATAAATAGGAAACAAACTAAATTATTTTTTTTAGAACAAACTAAATTATTACATACGGTATAAAAATGCGGGAATTTTATAGGTAAGTCATTGGCTCTTGATGCATGAGTAGCGATTTCAAGGATGATTTATGATGATTTTTGGATTATTTAAGTGGTGAACACGTAACATATGAACAATATGAATCAGTGGGCATAATAATAGGAAAATGTAACAATTAAATATCTCTTTAGTCGAATTAGGTGTGCTGGAAAACAAAAATTCCGAAGATTGATAATTCATTTTTTGTTGGCTTCAATTTGCCATCATCACTTATATATATTTTTATCATATAAGTATATAGATATAGACAATATGTTTTAACCTTCAAGCCACGTTAATTAACTAATGACCTAAACAATAGGAGAACTTAACAACCACTTAGTCTGACTTTGGTTAATAAGCATTAAATTTCGGATATAATTTAGCATAACTTAGCCATGAAAATATGGGAGTTCAACAACTACTGCGTAGAGAAAAACTAATGCATCAAATATTGGTGAATTAAAAATCATTTAATTTTGGAGGGAATTTGCAACATCAACTTTTTACATACGTGGGATAGCTCTCCTTTCAATTAGACCATCACTTTTATCATATATATAGATGTAGGCACCAATCCACTCCTGACCAATTGACCATACCACGAGAACTTTTTCTATCATTTTCTCTTTCTACTTTTAAGCCTCATTTACATATGGATCCTATAGTACCCCTGCTCTAACTACAAATTCATACCTGATGTTAATATTAAGCGTGTGTCTCCAGTCAAGTTCAGAGCTGACATCACCTCCGCCGTTGACTTTTGGGTGCATATCTGATTATATTTTAAACACAATTCAATTTTTGAAACAATTTGTAATTGTTCAAACTCCGAGTATTAATATGCAAAGTGCTATTTTGGAGGGTTGGGTTTTGTAATTATCTGCTACTTTTAAATATAAAAAACATGTGAGAAAGTATTCTGAAAGACGGTTTCTAAATAATTAATTTATATAAAGACGGACATATATTGTTAATAAAGTCTAATTTACATCTTGTATATATTACAAAGGTGTCAATTTAACTTAAATTAACTTAATTTAACTTTTATACACACTTTACACTACTATAATACATAGTTTTGCATGCATCGATTGAAAGATCAATCACATTTATATTTCATTTAGTTTGAGGAAAATAGAAAAAGAAAGAATAGGAAACAACTTTCCTTATTTTGTGGAAAGGTATATATGATAGAGATCTTTAAAAAAAATCAAAATTTCTCGATGAATATCAAATGGTGAAAAATAATATTTTCCTATTTTCTTTTCTTTTCCCCCATTTTCATGCATTTTACATTAACCCTGAACATTACTGGAACATAAAATATGGGGAGATCTCAAGAGGGACCATTTTTACAAAGAGACTAAATGAGAACAACAAACATTACAATTATAGTCTGAAAATCTTTTGTTAATAACATCAATGTTATACATACACAAAAAAGATGACATAATATGTTTTGTACAAAATATTATTGACATTGTTCAAAACATTATACATATATCTAAAGACATCAGTTCGTCTTTTAAGTCCTTAACTAATGCAGGTCCATTCTACAACTATGTGTAAATTATCAAATAATTTTGTAGAACTTCACCTATTTTTAATAAAATATAAGGTATTTTCATGAAACATTAAATATTTATTTTTTTTGTGATTTTATATAGCTTTACATATATAATTTGAAATATTATACATTTTTCGAAAAATATTAGACAAACATGATACGTCGAACATTTGTTATGAAGTATCGACATTTATCATCGGTCACCATACATTCTTTTTAGGAAAAATAATCAGCCGCTACCTAGCTGGACACTTTTGTTAAAAAAAGGCCCATTCATTTTTACTGTATATTTCTACTCGTATATACATCCAAAACTATCTATCTTATACTTGTAAATATAGATAGGTTGTATATCTTCTACTTATATACTCCTGCCGTCCCTTAGAAGTTTTCCACTTTACTTTTCGAAACGTGAAATAAGGAGAGTAATATCGTAACACTATATAGTACATGTGAAAATTATTTTATGATTTTATTGGTAGTTGGTTTTATTGTTTAGTTACTTTTTAACTCTATTTGAAGTAGTGGAAAATATAAAATTATACTATAACATTGTCATAATGTCACGCCCCAAAACCAAATCACTTTGGCGCGACCGGCCGTCTATCGTGAGATGGGCTCACGCCAAGACGAACCCTACCTTTAATCCTCAAAATATAACAATATCTCAGAGTGGTACAAACAGAGCATCTAAAATCCCATAAACAGTAATTACAATAGTATTTACAACTTGGACTTTACACAACTGGATCTTTACTCCAGTCCATGTACAATTAAATCATAGTACTCCGTCTCGATTTATTGATCCGTAAAATAATTATCTATAAAATCTCGTAAATCAACTTAAGTTTAAATAATTTACTCGTCTCCAAAGCAAATTCAAATTGACACTTCAAAAAATTTCCGGGATTTTATACATAAAATGGCAAAGAAATGAAAGTGGACTCAAATGGAACATCGAAAATGGTTAAACTGGACAATTTTTATGGGACGGGATCGTTTGAACTGAATTACTTGCATAACACTTTTTTGTTTTTAGAATTGAGGTGCCAAAGTGTCATTGACGTGAATTTTGCCTTTTTATTAAAGCATCAAGCATGGACTTGTTGGATGATTTAAAGTTATTGGGCCATTAACTCCATAAAGGACATTAAAGGTTGTCCAAATCAGTCCAATGGTACATGGGGGGTTTATGTCCAGTTGTGAGATACGGTTCTGGTAGTTTTTTAATAGTGATGTAAGGTAAAAATGGATAAGTCGCTAGTTAGTTCGATCACGCAAATTGATGTAGTTAACTTTTCGAGCGATATTAGTTAGCGGAAGTCAAATAGTCTTTGGTTCAAGTCGCCTTTATTTTGATTAAATTCGTGACTTCGCGAAAGTCGGAAAGTGTGCGGACGAAAAAGTGGACCGAGGTCGAGTCCGTCGGTCCTCCGTTGCGTCTGTCGGTCCTCGGTGGTGTCCGTCGTTGATCTGTGACAAGAAAAATAAGGGGTTAGACCCTTTTGGACCGGTTTGCTTAGGACAACACGGTACTTAGATTCAACTAGTTAATAAGTCGGTCGACTTTTCAATCTAGGACTTAAAAACTTCGAGAGTAGATTTTCGGAAGTCGTTACTTACCGTTTATGAGGAGTGTTGACACGGACATGTGTCAAATCCGTTAAAGAGCCATAGGCGTGTCTAAAGCATCAATTTGAGATAGCCAATTGATGCTAGTCCGACCTTCGAATGGTCCGACATAAAGGAAACCATCTCAGGTCAACTAGTATCTACAAGTCAGCATGCCATCTCAGCTAGGCCCGACCAAGCTAGACAGGTGACTTCCGAACCTGACAAAAGGTCACATGGTCCTTCAAGTACATAGTATCGATCTAGGATGCTAAGCGGATGACGAGATAATCTCGGACGCCACCACCGATAAGACCAAGCGTATATAACAGAACCTTTGAGATACTTAGTGGAACTCGAGTTCGGACACCTCGAGTTGCCCAAGCGGATCAACCAAGCATACGATCTGTCAGGGGCTTACACGGACAGCGTCTTGAGCAGTACTCGGAGGGAAAGGTCCAAACTACCCTTCCAGGCCCATTAATTAGTATTGGATTACTATTCACTAATGGGCCATGGGCCAAAGATAGCATTGGTGTCAAATCTGAAGCATACACTTGGCATCATCTTGTGAGCCACCTCATAAGCATATGATAACTATAAATATAGCACAAGGTCCAAGACCTTGGGGTAAGCAAGATCATAGTGAGAATCCCTAAGTCATAAACACTATCGATTTCATAACCTTCCCCATAACTATTACATTGAGAGCTTCCAACTCTCTCTTGAGTAAAGTCTCTTACCGGATTGACATATGCAATCTGGGTAACCCATTCTAACCCCCCACTCAGTCCTTTCAGGTACTCTAGCTCGGACCAGTATCGCTTCGAACCAGTACTCTAGTTTAGTTGGTGTTCGAGGTTTTACCCCTCAACAAGGAGTAAAGGCCTTGTATTTATAGGCCTTGTATTTATATGAGTGCCAAGTGTACGGTCCGGATTCGTCCATGCTAGATGTTGGGCTCATGGGCCCTTAAGGGACTTGGCCCATTTAAGTAGATGAGGCTTGGATTGTAGTCCGAAAGTTGAAGTATTAGAGGTTGCTCTTGATTTTGGTGTTATCGGACCTTTAACTTTGGTGAGTCGAACTCCCTTGATAGCATTGTCGATATGATTAAGTCTTCTTGGTTAGGAGTAGGACTTAAAGGTACATATCAAATAGCTAATGTAACGGGATCATCCATTTCAAAAGTAGCAGCTTGGGAAGTTGAAATAGCTGATGCATAGGATGTTGAACTCTAGAGCCTGCCCTAGAAACCCGGCCACTCACCGGCCACCATATCCTCACCTCCATAGCCAAAGGCCTTCCCGTTTCTTTCCCTCAGCTATAGAACTTCGTAGGATACCTGTGAGTAACGCGTTAGGAGTTAACAACCGACTGTCAAGGGGGGAGAGAGGAGTTTGTTCAGAAGAAATGGGCGGAAAAGATGGGTGTGAAGTCGCATACTCTGTAGGTTGTTAGAAAGAAATAATTTGCAATTATCTCAAATCTTCCAGAATGTTTAAGGCGGCAAAATGGATGTGGTATGTAAGCCATGACATACGCAAAATTGTTTACACCATGAGAAAGTCATTCATGCAAGAAACTTCAAGAATATTGGTGAAGAATCAAACAAGCAGCTGAATCATCAAGCTAATGGCACTGGATTATCTTGTGGATCATATTGAAGTACTTCATGTTCAAGTAATTGAGATAGCCGGCAATATGAGCCTATAAATAGGCCTAGATTCATTTAGATAATGCAATTCCGAAAATCCGATGTATTAGAGCACTAGGAATTCCGGGATAATGCGTAGCCAATGTGCTAATACTCCCGTCCCGTACTATATGAGCTTGTATAACCTCCATCCACAAAAATATATCCTTTGTTAGAATATTTCCTATATTTTGTAGTCCACAATAACACTTATTATTTAGATTAAATGTCTAGTAATTTATTTCTATTATGATTCACGTTAAGTTATTATTATCAACTAGGATTCAACTCCGATGGATGGAAGAGTCTAATCTAACTTTCGAATATGGGGTCCTTGACCTAGCCTTATAAATAAAGCATTTGTGTACAACCCATGATAACTTATCTGAAAGACATAGGTTTATTAAACCAACCACTATGTGTTGCTTATTTTTTTTCAGATATCATGAATTCAAAGTAGGGTACTGTGGCAGGATTAAGCATAACTTGATACGTGTTTGGAGGTAGGTCCTGATTTACGGTTTTCCCCTTAAATTTGGTATCAGAGCATGGTTCTTGCTTCCTGCTCGTTTCAGTTCTGCTAAGCATGCTTGTTTTAGTTTTGTGTCTTTTACAGTTCTCTTCATATCTGTTCTTCCATAAACAGTCTCCAAATTCAGATTCTTCCTTCAGTAAAATCTCAGATTTGAATTCAGATTCAAATCCATTCAGATATGAACTAAAGAAGTTAATCTGATATCTTAAAATTCTCGACTTATTTTCGGATTTGATTTCGAATCTGAACCTAATCTCTCGATTCAAATTTCGAATTTCTGATAAAAGTTTTCGATTCAGTTTTGTAAAACTTTCAGATACAAATCTCGAACTTCAGATGTCAAGTTTTTGATTCAGACATTCAGGTTTCGTTTTGAATCTTGAACTTTCAGCCCCAAGTAGCATTATCTATAACCTAAATTTTCTTCAGATCCGAAATTTGGGTTTCTAGAAAGGGGAAAGGAAGAATTCAGAATTTTCGAAATTAAACTCACCTTCATCGAATTAGTAGCGGGATCGGATTCTTCAGAATTAACCGACCGTTACTGGTTCGTTCATCTTCAGCCACCAATCTGTTATGTTGAATTAAGAAAGGATTAAGGATGAAGAAAGTTTGAACGATTCTTCAACCCTTAGTCGAGCGGTCTGCATGATTTGATCAGATAAGTTTCAGCTCTTGGCCTTGAGTCGACCATTCTTTTCTCTATCCAAGGAGACATCAGGTTTTCTACCGTCGTCGAGTGTCATACGACTAACGTCGATCGAGTGTCGACATCGACACGTGTCCGATTGCTCGTATAGCCTCATTTTGCTTTCTGTGTTGCCCTCAATAACCGTTGCTCTGTGTCGCAAAAGGTGTTGCTCTAACAGTTTACCTTGCTTTAAATTATTTAAATAAAATATTTTTGATATATTAAAAAATTAACGCTATTAAAAAATAAAAAATAATTTTTTTTAAACTATTAAATTCTTCAAAAAAATTAATTATTAAAATTTTAACTCACCTTCCCCATCCCCACCACCCACCACCAACACCGCACACCACCACCAAAATCACTGCCGGAGCTCCGGTGGAAGTTCCGATCTTTTTTTTTTTTTTTTTTTTTAAATTGAGCTTCGCTATGGAAGCTCGATCTGGAAACTTCCATGGCATGGAAACTCGGATCGAGCTTCCACGCAGGCTCAGATCTGAGCTTCAGCCCATGGAAGCTCCGATCAATGGAACTTCCATGGAAGCTCGAAAGATCGAGCTTCCACCGGACTCGTGACTGCCGAGCTTGATGGAAGCTACGATCTATTTTTTTTTTTCCGTGGCGGCTTCAGGTTAGAGCAAAAATATTTTTTTTTAAATAATTTAAAGCGACGTAGGCGGTTGGAGTAACACGTAGCGCAACACCTCGTGTGACACGAGCGACACCCCATGGCAACACTTAGTGCGATAGGTAACAAACTATTCGATCTCCACCGTTAAAATTTTAATCTAATGGATCAAAATAGGTGACTGACGTTAGTCAGGGCGACACCTTGACTGACGGTAGAAAGCCCCATGAGACATAGGTTCCTCATCTGTAGCGAGAACCGTCTCTCAGCCTTAAACGATTGAAACTAGAAAGAGAATGGGAAAGTTACTGAGTAAAAATTGAAGTTATTGTGAAAGGATATGGATGAATGAATTGAGAATGAGACAGAACCGAGAAAGAAAAGTATGTAGTACACGTTACCAGCTACAACTGAAAAGTAAAGTACTAACAATATGTGTGAGTGTTTCAGTGTTTTAGTGCAACACTTCTAATTTTTGTTTCTTTACTACAGTAATATGTTTTATTTTTCTCCTTGTGATGCCTTCTTGTTAAGTGCCTCGTACTAGTACTGTAGTGCGTAGGCACTCTTATAGTACTAGCATAATTATGTCTCTACATAATCTGATTGTTATATTAAGGGTTAATTGCTATTTTACTATAATACTATTGAGATTTGACCAGCATAATGAATATTTATTGCTCTTCCAGTTTCATTATTGTTAATATTATTACTAAGGTAGTATTTCTACCCCTTCAGTGATTGGTCAATAAAGAAATTAAGATGAATATATGATATGCTAATATGCTTCCCTTTTATCACCTTACGGATTAAGAAAAGGGAATGCGTTTAGATACTTCATAGAAATTATGAAAGAATATAAAATGATCATTTTTCATGACTTGTATTTGTCATACTTTAGTTTAAATGATCGATTAAGGCATATCATGTGAGTACCCGTTACAGAAATTTTAAGTTACTAATAAAGAACTATGCTTGAAGTTGTGATGCTTACGCCTATGAGACGAGCCAAAGCATCTCATATGATTTGAGTTTTCACATACAGTGATTATCTTTGTTTTCGAGAGTAGCCAAAGCACCTCGATATATAATGATAGTCTATTTCTTAAACTTCATATAGCTATAAGCATATTATGCAGTTAACTCATAAAGAAGTCAAGATACTTGAAGTCGTGATTGTTTGTTGGTGTTTGGGACGAGCCAAAGCATCTTGGACATTAACACGCAAGTCACATAAGGTTGATTATATCATAGTTTAGGACGAGCCAAAGCATCCTATTTTATGTTGATAATCTTGATGGTGATTTCATATGGTTATATAAGTGTCTTGCATTGTGATTAATCATGGTATTGGTGGCTCGACCCCAAAGGGAAGTCATCAGTTTTATGGTTAAATCAGAATAAGATGGTATAGTTTTGGTTTGAGTTTTGTAACTTTTTCCTTTGCCCAAAGGTAAGGAGAGTTGCATACTTAAAACTGGACTATCCTAGTCTTATTATAAAGTACATGGTAATATTATATTCAATTCTTCATGCAGTTTCAGTCATAATTTTACCATGAATAAATTAATGTTGGTTGTTTTAGATTTTCCATAATAGTAAGGTTAATTTTCTTGGTTTTATGCAGCAATAGAGTTTTTCCCACTTCATTATTTAGCTTCGTTTATGTTCCAATACTTAAAGATTATTGTATTCTCACTAAGGCATGTATACTTATATAAAGTATAAATAGAACTTTAGCAAGTACTTTTAAGTAAGACTATTATTTATATTATATAATAGCACTAGAGGTGCGTAATAGCATACTATAGAAATAAAGGACAAGATAGCTCAGTTGCTTGATTAAGTTTACTTGTGAGGAGTTTCATAGTCATGAAAATGTTATTATCTCTGTCGATTATGTTTAAAGTTCTCACGAAACACATGAGAAAATGCGGTAAGTTAATTTAACTAACCATATGTGTTTGAGGACGAAGAGAGATTACAATAATTAAGAATGACAATAGTCGTGCTAAAGTGAAAAGAACACAGTGTCATTGAATATGACAATGAAGTATGTGTTCCTTCATCTATGGAAATTAGCATTAAGTAGACATTGTCATATTTAGATGACTATATATAGATACTCCATTTTATTGTGTCACATTTGTTAAATGTCCATTTGGTAATTTATGGATTGTTTTGAGTTTTTACCAATCAATTATGTTAATAATATGCAAGTATTCTCGAAATATAGAAGTCAACATCAAGTGACCAATTTATCTTATTTTTATTTGATAAGTTCACTTGCATGACTATTTGGGTTTGAGAATTAAGTTATCCTTGCATATTGTTGTTCAAGGTAATAAGGACATGTTGACACATAGCTCCTACATTGTGAAATGCGATATTGTAATAAACATATCATAAGGTATTTATAATTTATCAGTTAAAATTTCAAATTAAACTGACTCTTCATGTTCATTAGATTTGCCTGAGGAAAAGTAGACCAACGAATTTGATAGAGATGTCACATAGAGCTAAAGTAAATTACAAGTTCAATAAATTTGTATCATTTCAACACTTTTGTTATGGTCATGAGGTATTCATCTCTTTCGGTAGATCAATAACATTTCTAGCATATCTATTTTAAGGTTTATCGTGATTTAAAACTTTAAACCTATAAAGTTAAAAATAGAATTTTATGGTGGAAACATTACAAGCCTTTAGTAATATAATTTGACCACACCAGTCATTTTGAGTTATCATAAAGTTTGCGGAGTTAGTGTGAGAAACATCATGATTTTGTCTATATGTGTACGTATGGGCTGTTTTGAACAATAGACAAGATTCATATTTAAGTTACTACTACATTTATATTGTCCTATTAAGGTGAGATCTAACAATTTCACGTAAAGTAGTTGGACATGAGAAGTAGTGATGTTTCTTCCTCTACATTCCACTTAATTCCGCCAGTTTGTTTTGTCCATGTAAATGCTTTTAGTAATTGTTAAGAATCTTCATGAACCTCTTGAAGGCATTGAACCTAGTAGGAGTGTTTATTCTCATAAAGTACAGAAGAGGAAACACTTGACCATATTGGACTTTCTTCCTTAAGTACGAATAAATATTCATATTTATTTGTTAGCTTTTGAATAAAGGTTCAAGTATATCCTACTTCTATCCATAAATTATAGGATTGTTAGGACTATAGTAGCTCTCAAGATAAATGAATTTGATTAACAGTATTTAGTGCTTGCTTTGTGGTCCAAATCTCATTATGGACATGAAGAAAACTTTACATCATATTACCCTTTTGTTTTTGCACCATGAAATATATACCTTAATCTATTCATGGTCTAAGTGGTTCATTTAGTTTTGTAGCCACAAAGATGAGTGATAATATAGATTTCCTTGATTAAAGAAAATATATAAGTTTGCTTAAGTTATCTATTATAAAGTGTATTCTATTATAAAGTTTTGATCGGTAGAATATTAATTATTGAAGAATATACATGTATAATTAATTTGTCTTCCTTTTGATGGCATGGTAAAGTTTTGAAAGTCTTTAATCATTCGGCTTTTGTTAAGGACTTCTAATTACTTTAGTACATCTTAAAGACAGTGGGAGCAAATTTTATCTTGTATATTATGCTAGTGACTTGAGTTTTTTATTGATCTCGAACTCAATATGAATTATTGTGAAACTTCTACGTTTAACGACATTTGAGTTTCACAGAGGCAACAAATGATTTTTCACTATAGAATTGTCTCATAAAGACATGAATGTTGAGAAGTTGATGGTTTTTCGTAAAAGGACTTAAGCCTTCGATATTAGTGTCACTAATACCATTTTTTTTCCAGTTGTCTTAACGATACTAAGATATATTTGGAACATAGTATGTGGAAGCTATATAACCTCATATAACTTTTGCATCATAGAGTTTTATTGCATTTGTTATTAAGCTTTTCCTTGAACTTAACATATATGTTAATTTGTTAGTGGGAATATAAGGTCGATATAATAAGCACTCTTGCTTGAGTTATGTTGATGCTGCAATTTGTTGTCATTTTAATAGTATCAGCGAACCAAGAATTATAGTTGACTTGCAAGGTAAAACTCACTTTAAGTGAGCTAGTCATATGGAAATTTCATTTGCCAATTGAGTAGACATGATCTGCACTTTATTTTCTAGTCTACCATTTTGGGGTAAATGTTTGTTATGGGTCAATTATACAGACATTCAGTTAGGATTTTTTTCCCTAAAGGTCTCAAGTTTGTTCATTCCTAAAGGAGACCACTAAAGAATTCTGCAAATATTACTCTACATTGTTTTCTCCAAGAACAATCATGCAGTAGCAGAATTGTGTATATTGACATAAGGAACCTCATAGCTAATAAGAGCATTAAGGGATTGAGGTATCCATAAAGTTATAAGTATTGCTACTGATTCATATTTGTTTCTTACAGTACTTGATTTCTGATCATGAGATATTGTATACTTATCATCATTCGTATAAGTTGCTCTTTGGTCTATAGACATATAGTGAATAAAGTCTAAAAATTGAAGTTTAATCTTGGAGTTATATTTGCGCATACTAAAGTTTATCCGTTGGGATAATATAAAGTTGGACCCGAATGAATACGCAGTAATTCATTCATGAAGATAAGTTGCTCATTTAGCGTTGTTTTAAAGAGGATTGTGCATGTGATCATGGAAGGGATGGCTTACTAAATTTGAGCTTTACCGCCATGATTCGTTCATGATTATTCTTTAAAATAGTGGGAGTGTTGTGAATATCACTAGAAATAAATATGTTTGGCCATATTCAGTTTTCTAGACAGTGATAAGTGTTATGGGACCAAGTGGGAGAATGTTAGAATATTTCCTATATTTTGTGGTCCACAATAACACTTATTATTTAGATTAAATGTCTAGTAATTTATTTCTATTAGGATTCACGTTAAGTTATTATTATCAACTAGGACTCAACTCTGATGGATGGAAGAGTCCTAATCTAACTCGAATATGGGGTCCTTGACCTAGCCTTATAAATAAAGCGTCTGTGTACAACCATCGGTACAGCTTAATACAGAAATGCACAGGTTTATTAAACCATATTCCACCACTATGTGTTGCTTATTTTTCAGATATCATGGATTCAATGTAGCAAGGTACTGTGGCATCTTACTGGATTCAGCATAACTTGGAACGTGTTTGGAGGTAGGTCCTGATTTACGGTTTTCCCCTTACATCCTCCTCCACTCAATTCAAAATATCCAATAAAATATACATCCTTCCGTGCACCCGATAGTATTCATTCTCTTATAAAAAATTTAACATACATCTCTAACTTTCCTGAAGATTGGAAAGCTCATGATGCAGAAGGAATATTAAGTAGATTTGGTCCAGTACTTGATGTTTTTATGCCCAGTAAGAAGAATAAGGAGGGGAAGAGATTTGTGTTTGTGAGATTTGATAAGAAGGCAGATTTGATGGAGATTTTAGAGGGAGTGAGAGGGCTATGGATCGGGAATTTTAAGATCATGGCTAATAACTTAGCAAGATTCGATAGAAATATAGAGAAGGAAGAAGCGTTGGCCAGAAATGGTGCAGCCAAATTTTCGAAAAGGAGTGAGTTATGTCTCAATGGTACAACATGGTAAAAATTCTGAACTGGTGGAAGAACAGAGGCAATTAGGAGTAGAGGAGGAGAGTAGGGATAAGAGGAATGCAAGTGAGTTTGCCAGGAGAGGAGATCATGAAAAGGCTGCTTTATTTACTCCAGAATAGGAATCAATCAACTGGGCAAAAAATGTGCTGATTTGTGCACGTAAGAAAGGAGTGACGACAGAAGAAGTGGTGGAACTTCTCCAATCTAAAGGTTTCAACAGAACTAGGGTTTGTCAATTATCCGACGAACTGTGGATTTTAGATTCAAAAGTAAAGGAGGAACGGGACAGCATTCTAAAGGAAGATAAGGAGTGGTTACAATTAGTTGTTACGTTTGTTTGTCCATGGGAGGAGACTGGTGTTAATAGTAGAAGAAAAGTGTGGATTGAAGCCTTTGGGATCCCACTACATGCATGGTGCCCACAATTTTTCAGAAAACTTGGAAATAGAGTTGGTAAAACCATAGAGATCGAGGAAGCAACTTTAGCCAGATCAGACTTACTTCGAGGCAGATTCTTGGTGTCTACACCAATTTCTGAAACGATTGACAGGTCTTTCTCGTTCAAAATCTGGAATAAGTTTTACTTAATTCAGATGAAGAAGGTCGAAGTTTCGGGGGGAGAAGATCGTGCAGATTTTGCATCGGCTGGCGGATTTACTTCAGAAGAGGAGGAGTCGGAACCGGACGAGATAGAGTCCGACGAAGAAGAGGAAATGTCAATGGAATTAAATTTAGATGAGGAAGCAAGCAAACAAGAAATCATTAAAGGAGAGTCAAATGAACATTGGACAGAGGATTTTGGAGTGGGAAATAATGGAGATGATATTGGGATTATCAGAAAGGCGGCTATAGTGGATCATGAAAACCCGGATTTTGTACTGTACTGTAATCACACCACTGTTTATACCAATGTTGATATAATAATTAATGTAACAGTGATTCAAAATACAAAAATAAAACACAGCGGAAATAAAACAAAGAACACAGAGATGTTTTTCTACAAACTTAACTGGTATATAAAATACCAGTCGAGCAAATATCCACTATATTGATTAAGTGAATTTATGAAAATAAGATTCAAGGTTTCACAAATTGAAACCTTGAACTACAAAAACTAGACAGTTCAGAATACTATTCTAAGGTTGACAAATCTAGACCAACTCTAGATAATCGAGAAACCTATCCCTATTAAAAGCCAACCGCAAAGTATGTCTAGTAAAAGTAACACGACTGTTTGATAGTATATAGCGTAAGTGATCACTCTAGTCTTGTTACTTTGAATCCGTTCTTGACTTTGTATATATAACATCATTCTTCAGCCAGTCCAAGATCTTCCAGATTCTTCTTTCCATGCTTATCAAATCTTCAAGCTTCCACTCCAAGATATTGTCTTTAAAGAATCCTTTCTTTGATCTTTTTCCTTAAATACACCAAGTTAAGTAGGACTTCTTTATTTCTTCCAAATCTCCGAAATATACAGCCTGTTAACACAAGAAACCACAACTAGTCGAACTAGGTTAAGAATTAGTGAAGAAGGCAATATTACAAGAATACCCTGCAACAAACCAAAAGAGTTATTAAGTTAACTGTTAATGTAACACTAAACAAAAAACAGTGAACTTTGAATCTCCCCCTTATGCCTTTCTTCACAACATCTCCCCCTTAATAGCACAATCCCCCCCCTTGTTGTGATGAAACACCCAAACAACTGGTTATGCCTATAATGAAACATAAACTCATACTATGTATCTGGTAAACTGTAATCCAAAGAGAGTTTCATTTTCTGAAAAAGCGGCAGAAAAGACAGAGACAACCAAGAAGTCCAAGAGTGGTAATAGTCTGCACCTGTTAGAGACTCCTAGTTTCATGGTCCGAGAAACAAGCCTAAGTTTCCATAGTTACTACTGAGTGAACAGTGACTCCAACTAGGATGCAACTTAACAGACAACCAATCAAAGCAAATTCCCACTCCCCCTAAAGTAAACCCACCAGGCAATAGACTATCTTATCAGAGGAGAAATGAAGTAAAATGTCGTATCTCACTGGAGGAGAAACTACAAGGTAACATCACACTGGATTTTGAGAACAAAGAGTTAGCAGTACTCAAGAGGAGAAGAAGAGTTTCAACACAGACTGCAGATTCATTAAAAACAAGAAGCAAGTGTTGGGCTCTGTATAAGTTTTCAAGAAAGGGACTCAATGTTGTCTTAGAGAGTCAAAATTCCAAGATTTTAAGGAAGTGTGGTAAACTCAGAGATTGCCAACAAATATAAAGTAAAAATATGCCTCCATTGGGCTCCTTTTCCATTTGGCCAACTTTGGGCTCTTTTGCATTGGCCTCCATTGGGCTCTTTTTCCATCTTTTTTACTTCCATAACAAGTAAATTGCATTCTGGTGCGAGGGATTGAGGAAGAAAGAAAGTGCCAAAACCAGAATCAAAATCCAAAGGACTACCCAAGTACTCACTTCCAGGAAGATGCATAATTCAATTTTCTCAAGAGCAAGGAAGAAGAAACAGATAAGCATGTATGAACATCACAATCAAAAATCACTATTGGACTGTGATGTTAATTCAACAGTGTATGAAACACTTTAGATTACATAGAGCACAAACCAAGAGATCTTCTCAGTCTGGAATATCTCTCAGCATCTAAGGGTTTAGTGAAAATTTCTGCTAGTTAATTATTGGTTTCTATATGTTGGATATCAACCACTTGCAGATTAACTAAGTCCCTAAGAAAATGATGCCTTATATCTATATGCTTGGTGCGTGAATGTTGCACAGGATTCTTAGAAATGTTGATGGCACTAAGGTTGTCACAGAACATGAGTAGTGTGTCACTCTTGAGACCATAGTCACATAGCATATTTTTCAACCAAATTAGTTGAGTGACACAACTACCTGCAGCCACATATTCAGACTTGGCAGTAAATAAAGAAACACAATTTTCTACTATACCATGATACTAAGTTTCTCCCTAGATAAAAACAACCACCACTGGTGGACTTTCGATCATCAACATCTCCTGCCCAATCTGAATCACTGAACCCAATGAGATCATTGTTCGTTTCTTTAGTATACCATAAACCAAGATTTGTAGTACCAGAGACATATTTGAGTATGCGTTTAACTACAGACATATGAGTTGTTAAAGGGTTAGCTTGATACCTGGCACATACACATACTGCAAACATAATATTCGGTCTGCTGGCAGAGAGATACAGGAGATTGCCTATCATGGAATGATACAATGTTGAATCAACAGCTGCACCAACATCCAACTTGCTCAGTTTGATAGCAGAGGACATAGGTGTGGAAGAGCTTTTAGAGCTGTCCATGCCAAACTTCTTGACCAGGTTTCGAGCATATTTCTCTTGGGACAGAAAGATTCCATCCTTGCTTTACTTGATTTGTAATCCAAGAAAGTAACTGAGTTCACCAATCAAACTCATCTCAAATGTACCTGTCATAGCTTCAACAAACTTCTTGACCAACAAGGGATTAGTGGAACCAAACACTATATCATCAACATAGATCTATGCCACACATATATCATTTCCTTTGCGAAGGATAAACAAAGTTCTATCAGCCTCTCCTCTAGTGAAACCAAGATCAATCAAAAAGGTAGTTAACCTATCATACCAAGTACGGGATGCCTGTTTCAAGCCATACAAAGACTTCTTAAGTTTGAAAACATGATTTGGAAAATGTGGATCTTCGAATCCTTTAGGTTGTTCAACAAAAACATCCTTATCAATCAAACCATTTAAAAACGCACCTTTGACATCCATTTGTTGGAGAGTAATTTTGAGAAAACATGCAATAGCAAGAAGTAATCTAATAGATTCTAGCCTAGCCACAGGAGCAAAAGTCTCATCAAAATCAACCCCTTCAATTTGAGTAAATCCTTGTGCCACTAATCGAGCATTGTTTCGAGTCACTACACCATTTTCATTACTTTTGTTTTTGAAAATCCATTTGGTGCCAATGACATTTATGTAAGAAGGTCTTGGAACTAAAGTCTATACATCATTAGTTCTGAATTGGTGTAGTTCCTCTTGCATGGCTTCAATCCAAAAATCATCTTTCGGGCTTCTTTGATGTTTTTGGGTTCACTAAGGACACAAAGCATGTAGAGCTAACCTTATTATTACCTTCATGTTCAGTGCAGACATTGGATTTCATCATGTCTTTATAGTCGATTCTAGGTTTGGCTCTCAACTGCCTGCTGTCATTGGGATTGCCAATGATTTGTGAGGGTGGATGATCCTTTTGAATTCTTGCAGGTGGATCTCGTCTCACATCATCCAAGTTTGATCCAGTTACTTGTTCATCAAACTGTGTGAGAGGTTCTTTATCATCAGACTCATCAGAAGAGCTGGATTCATCTGGAGTGGACCATGTTGCATCAACAGTGGGTTCAACAATTGCCTGTACATCTGGTTTGATCGGCTCCATTGGTTCTGACTACACTATCTCATTGTCACGCCCCAAAACCAAAATACTTTGGCGCGACCGGCCGTCTATCGTGAGATGGGCTCACGCCAAGACGAAGCCTCAATTTACTTACATAAAAAACAGTTTGAAATAGTGGTAGAGCAGTAAAGGAAATAATTCAGATACTTCAATATCCGAACAGAACAATAACAATTGTCTCAAAAGTCGGACCACTCGTACAGAGTCAAAACAAACTACAGAGTCAACGTCTAAACAAAAAGGAAATCCTAAGAAATGACAGAACTCAGACTTCCGAGCAACCACGCTGAACTCATCCAACACTAAAGATCATCTGGGAAAAAATGTGTAGGGGTGAATCTCCTGGCACTCTTACCGGATCAAGCAGAGTAGTAAATCATACATATATATACACAATATCATCACATAGCCGAAAAGCTTCATGGAGTACTTGTAATGTGAAGAGTATCGAACATTTAGCTCGAACAGTCACACTATGGCCACTAGTATAAGTCCGTGTACGCAGGTCGTGAGCGAACATATGAAAGTTCCCCGCTAAAGGAACACAGACAGAAAGCCAGACGTAATCACCGTCAAAGACGGGCCCAGAATTCATAGGTAAAACTGTGAGCTCAAAACATATTTATTTTCTCCATGTAACAGAAACATAATTTTACACACATCACATGCACCACAAAAAAAAATACTTTAGGGAATTCACATACTTGATCCTCTTTGAATAGAATATTATATCAAGTCCCATATCATGATATAATAATCATAAGTTATTTGTCAATCGCAAAGATATACATATACATTTTATACTCGGAAAATAGGAGCAAAAGTGTCAGAAAATCCCCCTTACCTCAGACGACCTGACTCGATTGCTCGGAACTCACCAACAAATACAGACCGGGTCTACTCAATACCTAAAATAAAATAAACCAAATTACTAAATAAATTTGAAAACAGATTACAATAGCAGAACTAAAGCAAGTCAGTGTAGTAGCGCCCTCGGATAAATAATGGAAGTCTCCCAGATAAATTGTACATGTGAAGGTTGATATTTTGGAAACAAACTAAAGCTTGGAGATGTAAAGATGATGGTAATTAAATAAACAGAACTTGGGACAAAATGGATCAACAACTCACGTGGTCAAAGCTAGCTAGAACAAAATGGATTAATTGATATTTGATGTGCAATGATGATGGTGATGTCACATGCACAATTGGTTTGAATGAGAGACAACGATGTGAGTCGAAATTGGTGAGAGAGAAACGGATAGATAAAATAAACATTGGCCCAGAACAATTAATGGATGAATGACTGAGGAAGAATTACAATGGCACAGAAAAAATGCAAAGGATTGCTTACCGAGAAATGTCTGCAGAAAGCGCTCGATGCCAAAAAGGAATTAGGTTTCTTCAGGATCTAAAGGAGTTTAAATGAGGCTTTCGTAGTTTAAGGGAAAACCTAAATAAAAAAAAAAAACCCCACTCTTGCCCACTACCTTTAAAAATAGAATAAAGGTAAATAAAATTCTCGGGTTTTACACTCATAACCTGAAGTGTCCTGTTCTTGTGAAAAACAAGTAGAATCATCAAATTTGACATTGACTGACTCTTGAATGGTCTTGGTCCTAGGATTATAAACCCTATAGGCATGACTGTTCAAAGAGTAGCCAACAAAGATTCCTTTCTCACTTTTATGATCAAAATTACCCAAGTAATCCCTATCATTTAGAATGTAGCACACATAGCCAAACATATGCATATACTTGATATTGGGTTTCTTGCCATTTAAGAGCTCATAAGGAGTAGCATTTTTTCCAGGCCTAAGATAGACACGATTAATTACATGACAAGCAGTATTGATAGCCTCAGCCCATAACCTTTTAGACAACTTCATTGAGCTAAGCATAACTCGACCCATTTCTTGAAGAGTTCTATTCTTTCGTTCCGCAACTCCATTTTGCTGAGGAGTTTTGGGAGCAGAGAGTTCTTGAGATATTCCTTTCTTTTTACAGAATCGAGAAAAAAAATTGATTTTCAAACTCTCTTCCATGACCAGATCGAATTCTTTTTACACAGGAATTATGCACATTCTTAAAACGCACACAAAGAGTTTTGAAGATGTCAAAAGTCTCAGATTTTTCTTTGAGAAAAGATACCCAAGTAAAACGAGAAAAATCATCTACAATCACAAAAATGTAGAGTTTACCACCCAGACTAGCAACTTCAATAGGACTCATCAAGTCCATATGCAACAGTTCAAAACATGCATGAGTTCCACTCTTTTGACTTTCAACTGTTAGCGAGGTTGATGAGAAGCACGAACTTGTTTTCCTTTCAAACAGTCCCCACAAACAAGTTTGACAGGGCTTGTTAGTTTTGGAATTCCTAACACAGCTTCAGTTTTTCTAAATTTCTGTAATTAACATGACCTAATTTCTTATGCCACAAAACAGATTCATTTAGATGAACAGAATTGCACTTTAAACTGGAATTCATCACATAACAATTATCCTGAGACCTAGTACCTGACATGATACAATCATAATTATCATTGAAGACAATGCAAGATTTATTGTCAAAGTACACACGAAGATCATCATCACATATATGACTTATACTTAGCAGGTTAGCAGTCAAGCCATCAACCAGTAACACATTCTTCAAACTCGGAATTCCTTCAAGATTCAGAACTCCCTTACCTATGACCTTACCTTGTGTGCCACCTCCATATGTGACTAGTAGTCCAGACGGTTGAGGAACAAAATCCTTTATATAGTCCTTAGTACCAGTCATATGTCTTGAGCATCCACTATCGAAATACCACAATCCTGCATTGTTAGTGTTGACAGCAGACATGGCAACATGACACACAAGATCTGACTTGGATTTTCAACCCTTCTTACTGATGTTTTCAGAAGATGTTGATACAACAATTGACTCAACGTTCTTAGACCTAGATTCTTGTGTGCAAATATCTCCAGTGTTTTCAACTTTATATGCTCTTTCATCAGTTTTTGAATTTTGATGTTTAGCCAGAAAAATTCTATAAAGAAAAAAAAATTGTTTTTTATGACCAGTTTTACGACAAAATTGACACACAAAATTTTTCTTAAAATTCTCCTTTTTGTTACCAGTATCAGATACTAGATCAGGAGCTTTCTTTAACACACTAGCAGATTCAGAGATGGCTATTGTAGAGTTTAATTCAACAGTTGCATCAACAGTTGGAAACCTCAAATCAGTTAAACCTTTCTTACCATGTTTACTTACTATAATGGATTCAGACAGACTTTGCATCATGGCAACAGTTGATTCTGCACAGTGTAACTTTGTTACGTGTTTCTGCATCTCAGCTTCCAGGTAAGTATTCCTGTCCTTCAGTTGTTCACTCTCGCTTTCCAAAGACTTTATAGATTTCTTCATCTGTTTGATTCTCACAACAAGTTCTTCGTACATCTTCTTCAACTCCTCAATCATCTGTTCTTGAGTGAATTCCTCTTCAAATGAATATTCTCCATCTAAAACAAAAGAACCATGCAAACATCTAAGGTTAAGGTTAGTTTCATCATTGGTTCTGAGCTCATCTTCACACCCTGTGTCATCATAGTCGAGATAAACAGTGTGATCCAGTGAGTTGTTGTTATCACTGTTGACCCAACATTCCGTATCCTCACTTAAGATTGTGAACAAGGACACGGCATGGTTATTATCAGAACCTGAGGAATCATTGACATTTTTGCTTTCTTCCTCATCCTCACTCATACTCACAAAATAGAGTTTTCCTACTTTCCTTAGAGTGTTCACACATTCATGTTTGTAATGTCCAAATCCTTTACACTCAAAACACTGATTTTTTTCAAGAGACTTCGGATCAGTTTTGGATTAAATCAGAAGAAGAGTTTGATCCATATTTTTCAGAAGACAAAAAAGGTTTGCTTTTCTTGAATTTTTTGACAAGATCATTGAAACCTTTTTGAAAAGCACTCAGAGAAAAATCATCACTATCACTCATATCATCTTCAAAATTCTAATTTTCATTCGAAGCAGCATACAAGGAGATAGCTTTGTTCTTATTCTTCTTTTGCTCCTCAAGATCCATCTCATAGTTTTTGAGATTATCCATCCGAACGTTGAGGTCCATGGTATCCAAATGCTTATTGTCTTCAAGGATGGTACGTTTCGCTTCAAATTTTGAAGACAAAGTTCTAACAGCTTTATTAACAAGTTGTTTGTTAGAGATTGGTTTACCAAGTAGTTGACATTCTTTAGAGATTGTCATAAGATTTTCGAAATAGGTGGTGACAGTCTCATCTTCACCCATTATCAAGCTTTCATACTGGCTCCAAAGCAACTTAGCTTTGCTCTCTTTAATACTTTGATCTCCCTCACAATAAGTCTGTAAGATTTCCCAAGCTTTCTTGGCAGTAGTACAGTTTTGGATCAACATGAACATATGGGAATCTACATAGCTGATGATAGCATTGAGTGCTTTCTCATTAAATGTAGATTCAGTCCATTCATCTCCAGTCCATTTACTCTCAGGTTTTGGTACTACATTACCATCTGGTGGTAGTACTGGAAATTGATATCCTCCTAAGACAGACTCCCAAGCACGTATATCAATTGATTTGATGTGAGTTCGTAGCCTGGTTTTCCAGTACATATAGTTTGCGCCATCAAGTACCGGCAGTCTATAAGCACTTGGATTGACACAATCCATAATCAGTACAAAAATTCACACACTTATTGATTAAGTGCTTGGCTCTTGATGCCAATTGAAAGAATATAAGGACCCAGACTTTGTACTGTACTGTAATCACACCACTGTTTATACCAATGTTGATATAACAATTAATGTAACAGTGATTCAAAACAGAAAAACAAAACACATTGGAAATAAACAAAGAACACATAGATGTTTTTCTACAAACTTAACTGGTATATAAAATACAAGTCGGGCAAATATCCACTATGTTGATTAAGTGAATTTATGAAAATAAGATTCAAGGTTTCACAAATTGAAACCTTGAACTACAAAAACTAGACAGTTCAGAATACTATTCTAAGGTTGACAAATCTAGACCAACTCTAGATAATCGAGAAACCTATCCCTATTAAAAGCCAACCGCAAAGTACGTCTAGTAAAAGTAACACGACTGTTTGGTAGTATACAGCGTAAGTGATCACTCTAGTCTTGTTACTTTGAATCCGTTTTTGACTTTGTATATATAACATCATTCTTCAGCCAGTCCAAGATCTTCCAGATTCTTCTTTCCATGCTTATCAAATCTTCAAGCTTCCACTCCAAAAAATTGTCTTTAAAGAATCCAATCTTTGATCTTTTTCCTTAAATACACCAAGTTAAGAAGGACTTCTTTATTTCTTCCAAATCTCCGAAATATACAGCCTGTTAACACAAGAAACCACAACTAGTCGAACTAGGTTAAAAATTAGTGAATAAGGCAATATTACAAGAATACCCTGCAACAAACCAAAAGAGTTATTAAGTTAACTTGTCTGGCAAAAATTCTGTCAGATTGTTTTGGTGATGATGAGTTAGTATTTAGGTCAACTAACGAGGTTGGTGAAAATAAGTCAGACAAAATGGGAAGCAGCTGGAAATTGACAAATGATAAGCCAAGTACAGGAGGTCAACAAGAAAAGAGTGAATTGGGCCATGTTTCTAAAATCCGGGAAATATCATTGGGCCTAGTTGAAAAAGCGAACACAGATGGGAGCTGATTAAGGTAGTGGGTTCTCAATTGGGCAAAATGGGCCAAGTATTGGGCCAAATAGTAGCAAATGAAGTTTTTGTTGACAGCCCAAAGCGTGATGACAACCCAAAGTGTGGTCAAGGTATCAGAATTCAGAACACAGAAGCATTATCTCCATCCAAGTCTTCCAAAGAAAGCAGAATAACAATTCCAAAAAAAAATGGTGTCGGTGGAATCATTGGTTTCGGAAGACCCTGTTAATCTATACCCATTGATTAATCGGGAAAGTTCTCTCGCTCCAAAGAAGATGATGAGGAAGAAACCATTGAAGAACGCAAGTGAATCGCAATTTGGAAGAGGAAAAGTGGAATGATTTGGTGTCAAACATGGGATCAGATTTTGATGTGGATACTTCAAAAATAGAGGGGATGGTGAGAAAGATAAAGAGAGGCAGAAGAATGAAAAGTGTTGCGAAGGAGAGCGGAATTGGCTGTGTTGAGCTTGAAGGAGGTACAATTTTGGAGGACAACGAAATCAGAGCTTACAATAGTCAATTTTTTTGAACAAAGGAAGTGGAGACAGAAGAAATTTGGGAAATTGGAAATTCTCTGGGACTACTGGGTAAGGATAACAGAGAAGATGTAGTACAACAATTTGATGAGTGGGAAAAACGAGATGGGGAAACAGTAAAAGGAAAAGGAGTTGATGAGGTTTTGGAGTCAACAATGGTTGTTAATGCGGATTGCTAGTTTAAATATCCGAGGATTGGGAGGAAAGTCGAAGAAAGCTGCGGTAAGGGAACTTGTGGTGAAAGAAAAAGTGAAGTCCATATGTATTCAGGAGACAAAGGTGGACGATAGATTGGCTTGTGTGCTTTGGGGCAGTAAAGAATATAAATGTGTATATAGTAGTGCAGAGGGACCTTCGGGTGGGCTATGTTGTGTGTGGGATGCGTCAGTTTTCAAAAGAAAAGAGTTGTGGGGAGAAAAGGGATTACTTGGGATTTCTGGTCTTTGGGAGGGGACTATGGTGAATATTATTAATTTCTACGCTCCATGTGATGTAGCAGGGAAAAGGGAGTTGTGGAGGTTAATTGAGGAAAGAATGAAAGGGAAAGAAGATGAAAAATGGTGTTTATGAAGGGAACTTCAACGCAGTCAGATGTGAGGCAGAAAGAAGGGGCAGAGCGAAGGCGGACAGAAAAAAGGAGTCAGAGGAGTTCAATGAATTTATCAACAAGATGAGGTTGGTAGATTTACCACTTGAAAGAAGAAAGTTTACTTGGTATAGAGACAACGGTCAATGTTGTAGTAGGATTGATAGGTTTCTCCTCTTGATGGATTGGGCAGCAAAATGGACTAATTTAGTTCAAATAGGATTAAAGAGAAAAGTGACAGATCATGCCGCAATTTTGCTTAAAGAGGAGGAAACAAATTGGGGGCCGAAACCTTTGAAGTTTGTGAATTGTTGACTAAAGCAAGATGGTTTCAAAGAGATGGTAGTAGATGAATGGAAAAGGCACAAAGTTGAAGGATGGAGTGGTTTTAGATTTAAAGAGAAGTTAAAACACATTAAAGAAAAAATTCATGTTTGACATAGATGGAAGTTTGGAACCATTGATAAGAAGATTGAGGAAAAAAATGGAAGAAGTTAAGAATTTGGATGATAAAATGGAAACTGTAGATTTGGTGGGTGATGAGGCTTTAGCTCGTAAGAAAGCGTGGAAGGAGCTGAATAATTTGGTGGAAGTAAAAAATCAAATCAGATTCCAACAATCGAGAAATCAATAGGTGAAGGAAGGCGATACGAATTCAAAAAAATTTCATAAGAGTGTGGAATGAAAGGGGCGTGCCAAAAGCATCAAAGGAATTAGAGTTAAAGGTAAGTGGCTGGAAGGTGCTGATAAGGTGAAGACTGGAGTTTGGGAACACTTCAAAGCACTGTATGCTGGAAGATCAAAGAGTTACTGTTCATTACCTAATGCGCTGACTGGAAACTGTATAAGCAGAAATAGTGTACAATTGCTGGAAGAGGAATTTTTGGAGTAAGAAATAAGACAGGCAGTTTGGGCTTGTGGGGTGGAAAAAAGTCCGGGTCCGGACGGTTTCAACTTCAATTTTTTTTTCCGGGGTTTTTGGGAGTTATTGAAGGAGGATTTTGTCGATATGTTTAAGGAGTTCTACTTGAATTCAAAACTGGTACATAGGCTAAATTCCTCTTTTATTTCCCTCATTCCGTTGGCAATTGAAGAATTTAGGCCGATTTCTCTGATAAGTGGAGTGTATAAAGTGGTGGCAAAAGTGTTGGCTAGTAGGTTGTCCAAAGGTTTGGAGGAAGTTTTCTCGATAAATCAATCTGCGTTTATTGGAGAAAGGAATATTCTCGATGGGGGTAGTTGTTGCAAATGTAGTGATTGACGAAGCAAAGAAAAAACAGAAGAGTCTATTCTTGTTCAAAATAGATTTTGAGAAGGCCTATGACACGGTGGATTGGAGATTCCTCATGGATATGTTGAAAGTAATGGGGTTTGGCGTGCAAAATGGAGTAGTTGGATCTTGGAATGTATATCTTCGGCAGAATCCTCGGTATTAGTCAATGGAAGTCCAACCAATTCTTTCAAGTTGGGACGTGGGCTAAGACAAGGTGACCCATTGTCGCCTTTTCTCTACCTTATTGTGGCGGAGGCCCTAAGTAGGTTGGTGAACAAGGCTCTTGAAAGTAGAAGGTACAAGCCGGTCAAGGTGGGAAATGACAAAGTGGTAGTCTCCCATCTCCAATACGCCGATGATTCTATCTTCTTATTTGGTGAAGCAAAAAAAGAGAATGTGATGATTTTGAAAAGTGTGTTGAGGAGTTTTGAGTGGTTTTCGGGCTTGAAAACCAATTATAGAAAGAGTTGTTTGTTTGGTATTGGAGTGGAGGCGGAAGTGCTAACAAATTGGGCAAGTTTTCTTAATTGTGGGGTGGAAGAAGTGCCATTTATCTACTTGGGGCTGCCCATTGGGGCTAGACCAAGCGACAAGCTTGTTTGGAAGAAGGTGATGGATCGGCTGGAAATTAAATTGAAGAAGTGGGAAAATAATTTTCTTTCGTTTGGGGGTCGTTTGGTGATGACTAACGCGGTTCTCACATCTCTACCTCTTTACTACCTTTCTTTTTTCAAAGCTCCATCCTCTATCCTAAACCGAATCAAAAGTCTTCAATGTCAATTTTTTTTGTTTTTTGGGGGGGGGGGGGTGTTTTGTGTGGGAAGAAAAAAGTGGCGTGGATCAAGTGGGAGGAAGTGTGTAAAACAAAAGAATGTGGTGGGTTGAGTGTTAAGAACTTGGAGTGGTTCAATCTAGCCTTACTAGGAAAATGGGCTTGGAAGCTACTTGCGGGTTCAAATGAATTTTGGGTGAAAGTTTTGAGGTCTAAATCTGGGAATTTTTATAAGGTGGTCGAAGAGTGTAGAAAGGGTAAGGCTTGGGACAAAAATTGGTTGTCTTGGTGGAGGGATATTATTAAGCAAGTGGGGGTGTCGAGAGTGATTTTGGAAAGGGACTTGTAGAGTAGTAGGTGATGGAAGGGATACTTCTTTTTGGGTAGATAGTTGGATCGGGGGAGGTATAAAATTAAGTAAGATGTTTCCTAGACTTTTCAGTTTGGAGGTTGAAAAAGAGTGTCTAATTTTTTATAGAATAATAGAGGGAGAGTCGACTTTGAGGCCTAGGTGGGGACGTAATTTATTTATGTGGGAGGAAGAACAAGTAGCTGATCTTTCTTTAATCTTGATCAGGTTCTGTTTTGCTGCCAGGAAACCTGATGGCTGGAAATGGATGTTGGCGAAAAGTGAAATTTACTCAGTCAAAGAAGGCTATCCGCAGTTATCACTTCTGAATGAAACAGATTCAAGTCATGAAAAAGAATGGGCAAAGTTAGTTTGGAATAAATGGGTTCCTCCCAAGATTAACGCGTTTGTATGGAGGTTAGTCCAAGATCGACTAGCAACTCGTCCCAACTTGAAGAAAAGGAATATACTTCATCCAGATGAGTCTTCAAACTGTAAGTTGTGTGAAAAGGAGGTGTAAGAGAGTACTTTGCATCTGTTTTTTGATTGCGAGTTCGCTGGCAAGATTTGGTCAAAAATTTTAAACTGGTTTGGCTGCAAGTTACAGTTTTTGGATAATGTGGTAAATAATTTACTGGACTTTGGGAACTGTGTGCCGCTGAAATCGCAACAGACCTGGACTGCAGTTTGGCATGGGTGCGTGTGGTACCTGTGGAAAGTGAGAAATGAAGTGATTTTTCAGGGACATTGACCTTCTGTTCTGGAAACTGTGGAAGTTATCAAAAGAAATCCGTGGGACTGGTTTAAAATCAGAAAATTGGTGAATCCTTCTTATAAGTCAGTGGATTGGGAACTTTGTCCAAAGGAGGTTTTGAATGTGGAGTTCAGAAGGTACTAAGGCGAATTCTCAAGGTGAAAGATTGTCATTTTGTCGGTTGTATTGTTTGGATGTACAGGTGATGGAGGTTCTCTGGAATTTGGTTTTTGGTGTGGTACTTCTCGATGTATTGTGACTGGTTAGTGACGGAATTACTTGCTAGACTACTCTTCGAAGTTTTTTAGACCCTTTGGATGGCTCAACGGAACATCACTAATGTCGGGGATTTTCTTGCGACGTTAGTATTCCTCCGTTGGTGGTCTCGATTTCACACCCCTTAACTCTTGGCCTAACACTTTGGTGTTATGACATACTAGATGACGGGTGTGGCCAGATTTTCATCCGTCTAAGATCTTTGTTGGTGTAGGCTGTGGTAGGTACTTTTTCCTTGCTACGATTCTCAAGCTTCGGCGCAAGTTCTGTTGTGTGGTGTGGATCTCTCTGTTCTGGTTCACTTGGTTTTGGTCTTTTCTAATTTTGCTGAAGGAAAGTAGTGTTGTATTTGGTTCTGTTTGGTACTCAGCGGAATCCGATTTGGACTATGTTGATGCATTTGTGACTGATTCAGAAGCATTACTTATGCTCTGTTGCTGAAATAAATTTTCACTTATTCAAAAAAAAAAAAAAAAGAGTCCAATGTTACATTGTCACAGCCCATAATTCTCATGTACGCGTACGTTTGTAATTTTCTATTAACTATATCTCATTACAAAATTTATACTTACTCCATCCCGGTTTCAATTACCCGCGGGGCCTGACACAAGTTTTAAGAAAAAAATAAATAAAGTAGGAGATATGGTAATAAAGTAGAAAATGGATTGAATAAATTAGGAAAATTAATGAATAAAGTATGAGATATAGTGAATAAAGTAGGAGATAGATTTTTTATTAAAGAAATGAGTAATTGAATTTGGAACGAACCAAAATGAAATATGGTTAAATGAAACTAAAAGAACAATATAAAAAGGCCAGAAAGAGAAAATATGCGAATATCCACCCAACAGAATGACTGGGCTAAATATTAAAGCTTCATTTATTTTTTTCTCGCCTAGCAACATGCCATAGACTTGGTTAGTTTCTCCAAGGACAACTACTTCAAATCTTTCCTACTAATTAATGATACATAATATTTTTGCTACAATTTAGTGTCTATATATCTAATTTCAAATATGTCCTCTAACTAAATACTAAATATTATATATTTAATAATTAAAATTAATTTTCAATCATCTAATCATCTATTAGATTTTATTTCATAAGACAGCCAAGCACCATCAAAATAAACGATCGCTCTCATTTACCAGCATTTAATTGCAAGCATCATTTAGCATTATATTACAAGCATCATCCAATACAAAACAAGCGTCATTTTGCATTACAAGCATCAAATAATATAAGAATCATCCAATACGAAACAAACATCATAGTAGTACTGCAAGCATCATTTAGCATTACATTACAAATATCATAAAATACAAGCATCCAATACGAAACAAGCATCATATTACTGCAAGCATCATTTAGCATTAAATTACAAGCATCCAAAACGAAACAAGCATCATATTAGTTACACAGGCACCATTGATACATCAAAGTATCAAGCATCATTCTTCGATAGTTACAACAAGAATCAAGCATCATATAAAGAAAGCATCCAAATTTGAATGAGGAAAAATAAAAATAACTCAATGCAACCCACTAATTGAACACATACCAATAGAATTAAATTAAGGAGGTACGATGTCAATAAGAAAATATGAACAGAAAAAAAAAACCCCCTAATAATGGAGGATGTAGTAAGCTACAAGGTTGATTATTGTGATAATGATGCTTGTATCAATTAATAAATTCTTGTTTGTTTCAACTGTGTCTGACGTGTGAACGTGTTGATATTAGTGTGTTTTGAATTAATGTTTTGATTTAATTTCCTATAAATAAGGGATTGATTTTATCAATAATGACGTATTTAATTTCATATTTACTAAAAGTAATAAAATCACTAATTTGTAGAAAGTTTATCATCAATTTGTAAGAAGTTTTTTATGCATAAGTAAAGTGTAAGAAGTTTTTGAAAGTTACACTAATTTGTAATTATTCATTTCTCTAAACTGCAGAAAAACTCACATAAGCAATATTGATAATGCATAAATGGTCCGCTTCTAAGTCAAGCGAGCGTCCCTACGAGTAAGCCTATGAAACGGTCGCAGTCGAGACTGCGAGACTCTTGCAGAATGCTAGGGAACATCCACTATTAGGCACGGGGTCAACCTATAAATACCACACACTTGTTTAGTAAATGCGGAACAACTGATCATTCACCACTGTACATGTAACTGAACACTTGCTCCGCAGCGAGTAAACCTATACTCCAAGGAGTATTAATATAGAGCATTGTACTTCATATTCAAGATCAATACTAGTTATAATGCTTGTTTCCATACACTATTCTTGGGCATTTACTAGCTAATATTATGGGTGATCATAAAATCCGAAATCCAAAAATCCAAAAATTCGATCCGATCCGATGTATTCGGATCGGATTACGGATTATGATATTTTAGATCTGAAGATTTTCGAATTAATCCGATCCGATCCGTCGGATTTTCGGATTAATCCGAAAATCCGAATTAATTTAAAAAAAAAAAAATATATATATATATTAGTCAAAATTAAATTGATTGGTGTAACAACTCACAATATTAATTTAAAAATATATATATATATATATATATATATATATATATATATATATATATATATATATATATATATATTCCCCTTATTCAGCCAAACAAAATACAAAATAGAAAGTTAGCCCAAACAAAATACAAAATAGAACATGAACTCCAAACTTTTCGTATTTGTTGTTTTGGACTTGAAGTAAACTTGTGAACTTTATTTTGTTTATTTTGAATGTGGAACTACTGAACTAGTATTTAATTTGGCTACGAAATGCTATTTCAGTTTTTTTTTTTTTTTTAATTATAGTTCGGATCATTCGGATTAAATCCGATCCAATCCGAACTTTTTCGGATTAATCCGAAATCCGATCCGATCGTTCGGATCGGATTGAGCCTTTAGTGGTCCGAAACTTCGGATTGATCTGAACTTTGGATCGGATTGGATTGGATTAATCCGAACGTGCACCCCTAGCTAATATAATAACTCTTACTAAATATAGCATCATCATATTGGCGTCGTATGTGGGAATTGCTTACAACAAGTCATGGCAATGACCAAGAGCAAGAAGGCATCTGCTTCTGTTGCTACCGCCTTGGGAGCAAGCAGTCCCCAGTAAGGAGATTCGAAGACATAAGACGAAGGAGGTTCAACCGATGAAGATTACGACACAATAAAGAAGAAAGATGCAGAAGGCAAGGCTGTCAAAGACGAGCACCAGAGACTTGCCGCCACCGTTACCACCTGTGGCGCCAACCCTTATTGCATATCATTCCTATCTTCAAGTTACAGACAGCAACACTACCAACCTCAGGCACACAATTTGAAATGTTCGCGAATTTATTGGAGGAAAAGTTGTCACCAACATCATCCCACCCTGTTGTCACCCCTCAACACGCGAAACCATCTAAAAAATCCGAAGGAACCTCCGGGCATCAACAAGGAAAAACTGACAAATCTCCCTTCACAGCGATGCCAAAGAAGGGTATGGACCCGAGGCGGACATTTTTTTATATTTTTATTTTGCATTGAATTGGAGTAAGAAAACGTAAAGTAACATCCCGAGTCGCACCTCATACGAGTGTAGCTCACACACCGTAACAATTAAATGGCTAGAGAGTTTAGCGCACAATTTTTTTTTATAATTTTAGGGTGTTTCTCGCAATAATAACTCAGGGTGGTGTACTAATTCGTCAATGTCAGATGGTTTTGCGCATATTTTTTAATAAGTCAGGGGGATTTAATACTAATTTCGTTAGCTCAATGGTATTTCGTGAAATTTTGAATAACTTAGTATTGTGCATAACCCCTTTTGCCTCATTCCAAAAGATCATGTCCATACTGGCTCAAATTCAAAGTGGAAAATACCATATCGTTAATGTTATGTGTGTGGCTTATCCATGAGTAATCGTATTGATCTGAGAAACTCAAGTCATGGTCGATTGATGTGAGGTGGATCATTACTGAAAACACGGCAACCTTTTCCCCCAAAATATGAGTCTCATTGATTTGCACGTTCGATCTATTTGTAATCCATCTTGGAGAAGGGAACAATTAGGAAATTGCAGTATGGAGTACTTTACTAACGAAATCCAACGTACAATATGTTTCAACAAGGCAAGGGCCAAGGAGACAGAATACTTTTGGGTGTCCATTAATTAAACAATTAATTACAGGAAGGATCTTTACAGAAAGCCAAGGAGTAACGCAGATTTCATATGATATGTCGGCACTAGTCCATTCCATACCCTGCCTTAATACTATGATAATATTCTTTATCATTTCTTTCTAACTTTCTTGCTACTCCCATAATGCAACTTGTGTGTGTCTCAACTTAAATTCTATACTGCCTTTTTCCTTCTCATCTTGAGCAGGGGTGAAAATTAAGGATTTGACCGTCACCATCAAAATTATAACATTTCTTCTCATTTAAAATTTTAAATAAAATTTCCATACTCTAGTACTTTCTTCCGGTTAACACTTTTACTACAAGAATGGTCGTACATAATATATATTTGAATAGTATAAAAGGAAAAATTTATCACACTTACTGCAACTTGTTTACACGAAACGAAAAAAAATAGGAAGAAGAAATTCGGATTGAATATTGGATGAGACAGCGGAGTGACCACTTCCCTTAAAACTAAATTCCAATCTTAGCAGCTACTGGAAGCTTTGCAGAAGAAGCTACGTCGAATTTCAATGGTGAAAAAACTCTCGAAATTTCTAAATTGCAGAAAAATAAACTAAGAGGAGAAGATAGGGATGGGTATATATAGTTGTAGGAAAAAGTAACAGCTAATCTGCCCAAAATAAAAACTGCTGCAATAAGAGCAATTAACATCACAATATCGATGTTAGTTGGTAGGAGACTAGGAGGTTCAAAATATAAACAAACAATTCAACAGTTTCGTGTTTATTCGAACCCATTTCACTTGGGTGTTAGTTCAAATGGTACTGTTTAAGATTTTCATTATATAGTTCAATTAAAAAATTTACCATTACAGTTTGATATTAATTCGTGGTCAAGTTGGATTTTGTTGACTGTAAAATCAAAACTTAACAGCTTCTAAATCACGGAGGGAGTATGACGAAGTTGGGAGATCCTACACCAACAACTGTAGTTTTCTGAAAAACTGTTTAAGCATTGGCCAATCCTATGCTCCACCAAGGATTCCAATAACATAAACTGTCGCTTGGATACTCATCCAAATTGATTCCCCGGCCTGACAAATCCTTTCTTCGACTGGAGTTCACCTAGTTTCCAACAGTTTCGGTGCCAAGCAATTGCTAAAGCGGTAATCAGGCATGTAAAATCCAGTTGTGTGGGAATACAAGTTTTCTCGGCAATCTCGAGTTATTGTCCTATTTCTTCACATTCCAGGTCTACTAGTACACGATCACCACTTTCGCGAAGACCAACTTGCTAGGCTCGGGGCGATGGGTTTAGGTATTTTCGAGGAGCAAACTTCCCTCACCCGGCCCATTCATAATGTTAAGACTGCAAAGTGAAAGGAACATGACTCAAAGTTGAAGTCAGTAGAGGGAGATCTCGCCATTTACAAACATTAGCTTCATAGTATTCAAATCAGAGGATTCGCCTTCAGAAATTTCAAAGATTATATGAACCAAAAGAGTAGGAAGAAAATGATCTGAAATCAAGTGGCCAACTTTGAATTTCAGACACACATAATGCAAACCCGTACATACATATCCCTAGAGTCATGAATCATCATAGGGTTATAAAATACATGCTTTCTTTTATGAAGATAGCTCAATTTCATATATAGCTAGGTTCTCAATTAAAACTCCATCAACACATTGCATTACTAATAATCATTTTCACTGTAGCAAAGAAAACGTATCAATCAAGCAGAGAGAACGTAGTGAGGTCTGAGCCGCCTCCACTGTGAAGACTGACATGATGATTGGGGGGAAGGCAGAGTGCAAGTATGCGTGACCCTCCATGATGAAATCCAATAACCGAGTTGTAATCCCCTTCATTTTCGACTAGTCCATACTCTGGTTCATGAGCATGACCCTCCTACAAACATAAACTCATACATGAATTTCATGTCTTGCATAACGTGAATACTTTTAATAATTAATGACAAGTGTGAACTTCAAAAATGGACATTAAGAGTATTTTCTAGTAATGATGGTTGAAGTATGAATTCGGGGCAAGGTGCTTACACACACGAGGACTAGGTTTCTGTTAACATCTTCGACACTCCTTACCTGGAAACATATACAAAGTGAAGAACTTGGGAATAATTGTCCATAACAATGAAATAAACATTTAGAGCTATGGAAAGTATTGAATGTGTTAGGTACTATACCTTCTTCTTGGTAATGTCTATCTGGTTATTGATAACTTTATACTGTGTCAAATTGAAACATTCAAATATTAGTATTATTAGAGTAGATGGAAATCAAAGCATCTATATTTAGAACAAAAGGATCAAACCGCATTTCATAAACTCTTTATTGTATATGTAAAGGGGGGTATGATTCATCTAAAGTTTCACATCATAGTTAAACGCTAGAATTCCCATAGTTAAACGCTACTAGAATTCACGATGTAAATGATTTTAGCAGTCCACACTTCAAGAGCTAGATTTTTTTTTTTTTTTTTTTTTTTTGAAGAAGAAGAAGATAAAAAGTTTTATTCAAACAACCAGTAACATTAGTGTCCATGGCAGCATAATACACATGAGTTAATCTTCCAATATACAACCCAATGCTAACAACAGAACCCCTAGCATGTGGAACAGGCACATCCATTGGCTTAGTTTTGATGGATTCCCAAAAGACTTGGGGCAATTATCCTCAACTTGCTTATTTATTCCCTCAACAAGATCTTAAATGATCATAGACTCATATGTATATAAAGTCAAATTCTTTTTTTAGATCAATATAAGCTCATTATAACAAGACAAGAATAAATATCGAAATCAAATTTTTAGTTGGCTGATTTGATTGATTCTAGGAGCCCTAGCAGGAATTCGTGGAAATGCTAAAATGATGCTGTACAAAGAAGTTCTACAAAATATCCATCAGGCAAATTAGGGTATTCCTAAATTCACTACCCAAAGAAGCTAAATTTATCAACTAATAGCACCTACTGATTGCTGCAGCTTTTTTTCTCTTCTTCCCATGAAGCAATTTATTTTTTCCTTTCCATTTACCCCATCAATCAATATTACTCATAATCCTATTACCAGATCAGATCTTGCAAACAAAATCAACCATAATTGCAATCAAGAACAGTAATTAAAAAACCTAGACATTGCTTAATTGAAATGAAGTTGCAAAAATAAGTAATTAAGTAGAAAAATACTATGAACCAAACCTTTTTTTCACGAATGAGTTTGAGAGCCCTTTCTATATTGTCAATAAGATCAACAATTTCCTGGTACCCCATCTCATCCAAACTCTTTCCTAACCTCTGCCTGCCAATTTAGCAAAATCAACTCAATTATTATAATTCTTGTGTAACTTGTTTAATATTAGTTTCCTCGCGTAATCGATCATCTTGGTCACTTAATTTTTGTTCGGTGTAAATCTGATTTTATAATAGATTTACTCAATATAGTATGTTGCTAATCTAGTATCTAAAACAAAATTATATAGTCAAGCAAATAGATCAGTTTACTTTGAGTGTAAAGTAATTAAATTCATTCAAACAAACCTGATCTCCTTATGAAGATTCCTGTTAAACTCATTCAACTGCTTCAGATGCTTTTGCATTTCCTGCAAAACCAAAATCCCATTTTAGAACTGGCAAATATAAATTACAATTAATCAGTTTAATCAAATTTGTACAGAAAAAGGAATTTCATAAAACACCTCATAGTGAGAGTTCCATAGATCAACCCCAAGAGCCTTCTGGTACTGATCAAATATCTGCTTTGTCCTGAACAGAAAGGAAATCAAGAACAAACAGAATTAATCAAACTAAATTTACCAAAAAGATGAGATTTTTAGAATGCCAAGAATATATATAAAGACACACATACGTAGTAGTAGGGCTAATGAACTCATGAAGCTTGCCAGTACTGGAAATCATGATAATGGAAACCTTAGCATCACAAAGAACAGTAAGTTCACTTGCTTTCTTGAAAAGTCCATTTCTCCTCTTGGAATAGGTCACTTGTCTGTTTGTTTGGTTCTCAATTCTCTTGATCTGGATCTTTCCACGAGCCATCTTCTGATGATCTTTTTCTTCCTCTATGTTTTCTTGATTTATTGTTTTGAATATGAAACAAGGTAGAGATGAGTAAATTAAGTTTTCATTAATAAAGAAGAGAAGAAGTGTGAGAGGAGATAAAGAGGTGGACCATAAAGAGTTGCCAGAAATAGAAAGGGTTGCCAAATTCGTGCAAAGGGTTAGCAGGATTTGTAGAAAGGGGTTTCAGAATCGGTCATTTCTTGTTATCTGTCTACACCACTCATCAGACTTCACATTGAGCTTTGGGTCCCTTTTCTTAAATTCATTTCTCATTTACACCCTCAAATTCTATGTACTAGTGACTTGTGATCATGATGATGATGATTCATGATGAGATGTTCTCTTCTCTTTCACTTCATTTTCCTTTTTATTTTGATTAAACAGGTGAGATGTGTTCTTCTTTTTCATTTCATTTTCCTTTTTATTTTGATTAAACATGTGAGCTTAGGGCTACTCAGTTTCGGGTTTTCGAGTTTTGTATTTAAATGTGTACCCGATTTCGGGCTTAGCAAAGTTATGACAGGGTCAGGAATCAACCAGTATAGTCGCCAATTGTCCACCTATCATAGCCTTAAACCTCGTTCGGTGCACATCGTCCTGATAATCCATTTACGGCCCCCCAATTCCAATGTAGCAAAACCCTTGAGTTTTACCTTTCGTCTTTTGCTTTCTCTTCTTTGGTGTAACCATTTGCCATCCATCATCCACCCGTCGTTTCGAAGTTGCCTGGTACATGCATTCATCGACTCTCCTTTTGATGTAGCCATTACATCCATTCCCTTCTCTTTGCCTAACCAAGTTACTCCCAACCTCTCCACCTCTCCATCAACGGCCCGAATGATGTTCCCATCAATCCGGATTGGACTCGTAACAAGGTGTTCGTACTTCTCTGATCACATGTCTTTCTTTATCCTTCAGTTCGTCAGTGCTTTGTTCAGACCCCAACCCTCCATTACTCACTTCGGCAGTCATTCTCTCTCTTCAACGGGAATCCACGCGTTGCTCCTCCCCCCACCCCCCCCCCCCCCCACATGCCATCACGTGCCAGGCTGGCGCATGACTCCTGTCCACTGGCAGGCACGTGGGTTCCATGCGCTCATGCCCTGTCCCCTTTTTGCTCAGGTCGTCGTCCGTGCTTTTCCTTCCTCCCAGTTCGCCAATCGCTACGTTTTCGCCAGTTCAACTAAAAAAATCGGTTCGACCAACTTATGTTCAGACCGGACGAGCCGGTTCCTCCTTAGGATTTGTGCCGCCATGGGGGCCGAATTGGAGCTCCAATTCTCTCCCTTCCTCAATCTTCTCGCCAAATTCACCCCGTCGACCTCGCTCTTCATCATGGTGTCTCTCAATCCTTCCAAATCTGACCCAAATTCCACCAACGAATTGGATTTCTCTTCCTTCTCTATCTTGTTCGTTCCTTTCAATCCATCTCCATAGTCAATTTGTTATGAGCTTGTTCCCTTCGTCCATGCATTGTCCCAAACCAAATTTCCACCTCATTCGTTCGACTTGGCAGCACAAGCTTCCCACTCCCTCTTCCCAACGTAACCGATCTCCGCCAGTGTGATTCGATCATATCCCGAATTTCCCAACCATCTTCTCCATCTCATCCAACTGTTCCTTCTTCCTTCCAGTTGAATTTTTGTAGCGGATTTTTTTCACTCGTCATTAATAATTTAGCTTTGTTATGAAGTGATGGGATTAGTATTTTGAGGTTAGTTTGAGATGAGAACTAACAAGCAATTAAACTTTGTTAGTGCGACCTCAAGGATTCTTGGCACAATTCACCTAAGAACTAGTGTTATTTTGCACAATTAAGAGGTATCTTAACCGGAACACAATTTCGGTGAAAAATACGCTTATTCAATCATTATGGTTAAGGTTAATCCCTAAAGGTTGTATTTATACTAGCTATCTGACATGATATTTTAAGTAGTCTAAGGTTCTAAGGAAAATAAAGATATGCAAGAATAAAATAAAATATCATAATAATTCTACTTGACTTATCAACTAAAGAGAATCTAGCAGTTGTGTTATTCCTCAAGATCTCTAAGCCATAAGAATATTCCTAACCTATTTAATAAAATAATACTAAATTTAGATATTTCCCCCTGGACTGGGCAACGTAAACGGACTCTCGTCACTTTCAATAGTCTGTGATGAACCAACCCAAAGTCTGGTTCCATCATATTTTGTATTTATGTGGGACGGCTAAAAATAACAATTATTTGAAGTCATGTGGGACGTGGGAGTACTAAATAGGCTCACCGTCCCTCCAAAATACATTGCTTAGGATTACCTTGAACCTTCATTTTTATACATCATCAACATATAATGTAAGTACACACAAGCGAGGACTTATTATAAAATACGTTTATTTCAATAATCGGATCGGTTTAATACTTATAGGGGTTAATCTTCCCTGGACACAATAAGCTACTTTTACGAAAAATATATTGATGGTGTGAACCAAAAGAGAAAAGAACACAAAAACGATATCGAAGTGGCCAAACTCAGACACATATCCATATTGTCATCATGAATAATCATAGACATCAATACACAAAACTACTACCAGTTAAATACATGCTTTCTTGTATCAAGATAGCTCAAGTCCATATATAGCTAGGTTCTTAATTAAAACTCCATCAATCACATTGCATTACTAATGGTCCATTTGACTCTAGCAAAAGAAAACAAATTACTCGAGCAAAGAAAATGTAGTGAGGTCTGAGCCTCCTCCACTGTGAAGATTGGCATGATGATTGGGAGGAGGAAAGCGAAGTGCAATTACGCGTGACCCTCCATGATGAAATCCAAGAACCGAGTTGTAATCCCCATCATTTTCGACTATTACTCCATCCTGCGAACAACTCAAACATGAATTCCATAATTAGCATGAATACTTTTATTAATGACTTCAAAATTGCACATTATTAATTCTTCAAGTGTAAATTTGTAGTAATGATGATTAAGAAGATGATTCGAAGCAAGGGGCTTACATAGTCGAGGCGGATCTCTCTGTTCCTGTCTTCGGCACTCTTTTTCTGGAAACATATATGAAGAACAACTTAAGAATAAATTGTCCCTAAGAATAAACATTGACAACTATGAAAAGTATTTGAATGTTTTAGGTACTGCACCTTCTTCCTGGCAGTGTCTATCTTGTTACTGAGAACTTTATACTGTGTCAAATTGGAAACGATTAAATATTAGTAGTATATATTATTAGCGTAGATTGAAATCAAAGAATCTATATTAAGGAGGACCAAACCTCATCTCATGAACTCTTTAGCATTGCAGTGCTGAATGGTGATGATTCACCCAAAGTTTAACAGCTATATTAATGAATGATACTACATATGATCTTAGATTGTTAGTAGTCTACACTTGAAGAGCCATGTTGAACATGCACATTCATGGCTTCTTTGTTCCATCAACAAGGACTTGAAATGGTCAGACTTGATATGTATGATGTAAAATTCTTAATTTTTTTGAAGATCAATCTAAGCTCATTATATCAAGAATAAATGGTAAAATCAAAATTATGATGGGCTGATTTGATTGATTCTAGGAGCCTGTCAGGAAATTCTTGGAAATGTTAAAATGGTAGCTGTACAAAGAAGTTCTAACAAAATATCCATCAGGCAAACTAGGTATTCTTAAATTCACTTCCCAAAGAAGCCAAATTTCTCAACTAATAGCACCTACTGATGCAGGATTAAAAGCTCCTCTTTCCAAAGAGCAATTTCTTTTCTCTTCTTTTTTTTCTTCCTCATTTACATTACCAAACCCTTAAACCAATATTACTCATATCCTATTACAAGATCAGATCTCAATGTCTTGGACACAAAATCAACCATAATTGCAATCAAGAACAGTAATTAAATAACTAGACATTGCTTTATACAAATCAAATTGCAAAATAAGTAGATGAGAGATGAGAATCAGATGAACCAAACCTTTCTTTCGCGAATGAGTTTGAGAGCATCTTCTATGTTGTCAATAAGATCAACAATTTCCGGGTACCCCATCTCATCCAAACTCTCTCCCTCCCTATGACTGTCAATTGATTTAATTTGCTAAATCAAAATCAACTCAAGTAGAATAAATTCTTGTGTAAACTAATTTGAAAATTAGTTTCCCCTAGTCACGTAATCGATCATCTTGGTCAATTTTAATCGTCAATCAAACTAGTATTATACCTTGTTAAGTGTATAACTGATTTTATAATAGACTTAATTAATAATATGTGTTAGTCCACTTTCTCTACAAAATTATAGAGTTCAGAGTAAGTAAATCAGATGCTATTAAACCTGATCTCCTTGTGAAGATTCCTGTTAAACTCATTCAACTGCTTCAGATTCTCTTGCATTTCCTGCAAAACCAAAATCCCTTTTAGAACTGGCAAATAGAAATTACACTTAATCAAGTTTACTCAAAATTATACTTTACAAAAAAAGGAATTTCATAAAACACCTCATAGTGAGAGTTCCATAGATCAACCCCAAGAGCCTTCTGGTACTGATCAAATATCTGCTTTGTCCTGAACAGAAAGGAAATCAAGAACAAACAGAATTAATCAAACTAAATTTACCAAAAAGATGAGATTTTTAGAATGCCAAGAATATATATAAAGACACACATACGTAGTAGTAGGGCTAATGAACTCATGAAGCTTGCCAGTACTGGAAATCATGATAATGGAAACCTTAGCATCACAAAGAACAGTAAGTTCACTTGCTTTCTTGAAAAGTCCATTTCTCCTCTTGGAATAGGTCACTTGTCTGTTTGTTTGGTTCTCAATTCTCTTGATCTGGATCTTTCCACGAGCCATCTTCTGATGATCTTTTTCTTCCTCTATTTTTTCTGATTTATTGTTATGAATATGAAACCAGGTAGAGATGAGTAAATTAAGAAGTTTTCTTCCTCTTTCATTAATAAAGAAAAGGAAGAAATGTGAGAGGAGATAAAGAGGTGGACCATAAAGAGTTGCCAGAAATAGAAAGGGTTGCCAAATGCGTGCAAAGGGTTAGCAGGATTTGTAGAAAGGAGTTTCAGAATTGGTCATTTCTTGTTATCTGTCTACACCACTACACAGACTTCTCATTGAGCTTTGGGTCCCTATTCCTAATTTTTTTTCTCATTTTCACCCTCAAATTCTATATACTGAGTTGTGGATGGTGATGAACTGATGAATGATGATGATTCATGATGCAATGTTCTTTTTTTCTTTTTTAAACTCAGTTTGTAATTGATAGATGGGATGTTTGTTTTTAATTCGTACTAACGGTGGTATATGCCGTTCGTAGAAGTACTATTGATGCTGAAATTATCTGCTAGCGGTGGGTTGATTTTTTTTCATTTGTTCCTCGTGTGTTACATGTGACTATTCGCTCCTTTGGATGGATCCGATCAAACTGTTGATTCAAACGGTTAGGGCCGGATCTGAACCCATGCGAGTAGGCCCTCTGCACAGGAATGAGTTTGAGAGCCCTTATTTATAAAAACTATCTATAAATCTCTTAAGAACGGTTAGGGCCGGATCTGAACCCATGCGAGTAGGCCCTCTGCACAGGGCCCCAACATATTTGGACCCACTTTTTGTGTACAAGCAACTATTGACTATTTTATTGCTTAACTTGTTTAATTAACCTAATTACTCATATCACAAAATTAATATAACAAATGCAATTGTAAACCAAATAAGCCAAAAGTCAAGCGTTATTGATATATTTTCAGCTGTAAATTTTGTTCAAAGTTATTATACTGGTTATGTAATGTTTCCTCTTAAAACATTATTGTTTAATAATTTTTATATTTTCGTATATTCTACAAAATTCAATTAGTTTCAATGTAATGAATTATAAACGTTGGAAAACGATAATTTTGAATTAACTGAAACAAACTATTTTAAAATACCTTTACATTTAATGACACACTTTATAAAATTTACTTGAATCATTCATATTTATTTAAGACGAAACATTAGTCATTCAAGAACACTATTTGAAAAAGAGACTATGTAGAACCAATTTAAGTTTTAATTTCATCACTTTATTTTATTACCCGTTATAAAAGGTACTCCATATGTACCAGAACAAGTATATGGTATTCCATTTTTATTTGCTCATTAAAAATATAATGTTTCTGTGTTTGACAACATCATATCCCTCAAACTTACTTTTATTTACACAAATTAGTTTCTCGCCCGTCGAGATTCGACGGGTATTAGAGAAACATATATAAAAATATCTCGAAACAACAAATTCATCATTCAAAGAAAATGTACAAAAAACATATAAACTATTATTTTTCGTCTCTGTTTTTCTTTGACTTTTTGCAATATTTATTCTGACTACGAATTAATCTTAAATGGCAAATGTAAAATGTCAATTAAATTATATAATGAAAATTTAGTGCCTAAAGTTTCATTATATAAAAACTGAACATTTTACATTTGCGGTTCCAGATTAATTCGTAGTCAAAGTTGGAAAAGTTTGACTGCAAAAAGTCAAAGTGGGAAATATGAGACGGGACGGAGGAAGTACATTATTCGAAATTTCAACACATGTGTAATAAAAAGATCAATTGAAGTCAATCATTTCCTGTAAAATAAAATTTAAAGAAGAGTTAACACATTGTGCTAATAGTAATCATTTATTGTAAACTATATGTTCAAGTTTTCAAGGTTTATTAGGTAATAAATTTAAAATTACCTTATAGTTTGTCGAAGACCTCTTTGTATACAACATTTGTAGTCGTATCATATAGGCCTGTAATTCGGTAGGATCCAACCCGAACCCGTTAACACCCGAAAAATTATTTATGTACGGGTTGGGTTCTACACCCGCACCGACCAAAACTCGCCTTTGCCCAATACTCAACCCGCTCTGAGATCCAATTCGGACCCAACCCGTACATAACTCGACTCGAATTCGATCCGTACCCAAATTTGACCCACGATCCGCCCAGAATCCGACCTGGCACAAATTTTTCGGGGTAGGTGGTACTTCACAGCGCCCGACCATAAATTTTTCTGTGAAAACATGTGGGAAATTGATTTAGTGAAATAAAAAAACAATCGCCCAGGTAGGGTGACGTACACACCCACCCAACCAAAAAAAGTTTTCGCAAAAATATGTGGGGAGTTGTTTTCGTGAGATAAAAATTCTTCCACTGGGATAGGGTGGGTGGGCAAAAAAATTTCGCGAAAACATCTGGGAAATTATTTTCATTAGAAAAAATTACCCGGGGCAGGGTCCCCACCCCAACCCCGCACCCCGTCTGATTTCACCCGGGGTAGGGAGGGTGGGGCACACCCCTTCCCCCCGACCAAATTTTTTTTTTTGCAAAACCATGTGGGAAATTGTTTTCATGAAATGAAACATTTTCGCCCAGACGCGTGAAATTATTTTCCTGTTTTAATTGTTTTTCAAAACATCGGGTTAGGTTTGGGTTCTAGGTCTTCCTTACTTTAAAATTGCTGGTTGGGTACGGGTACATGTTTTAAAATTGTAGGTTGGGTGCGGGTACGTGTTATAAAACCCGTTAAAACCATCGGGTTCCACCCCACAAGTTTTGTAATGGGTCGGTACGCAAATATGGAATAGGGAAATTTGTGTCGACTAATGGACTCATCATCATTCTAGGTATTAATACATTTTCCTGCAGTCATTCTATATAACATCTTTGCCTCAATAATATGCTTCCCAAGATTTGTTACTATAAGACTTGTTCTATTGCAAAGTTCGGAAGCTTGATCAATGTTACACAACAACATGATCATGCAACCAACCTTAAGAACAACCATGTGGTTAGGGAGTCTAGAACAATTCAAATTATTCAGAAACTCAACCGGGAACACTTTGAGATACATCATCTACTCTACTCAAGCTATCAACGCTCAAATATTCAACGTACTCACTTTGAATCTTGGAAATGACGTACTCATTAATCTCATTAACAATGTCATTTGTAGATGCAAGAATGACTCGATTAATGATGCAATTTGGATCTAGTGAGGGTTTGCCCAAGTGCTCTAACAATGATGGGTACGTAATGTCAACAATGATATTTATAGGATCACCTAACGCTCTGGTGAGTAGATCATCAGGTAGTTTTATATCAACCTCACTGTATTATTTTCACCAACAACACCATCACCGACTTGTAAAATCCACTCTGCGAACTGTCTGGTCTCGTTTATCTCGACAGGTGAATTTCCATACTGCATTTGATGTAAAATTTAATGTTAATCAACTCTATATTTAATAATTTAACAAAAAAAAAAAATTACCTGCAACCTCAGTTTTTTAGTTAAATTGAGGACTTCACATGTTGCCCATATTTTGGATGAGCATATGGCTGCATTAACTATATCGTATCTTGTTCCGTCAGGAACCAAAAGAAGAATATGATTGAAGTCTCCACAAAAAACAACCACAAGGCCACCAAAAGGGTGATGCATGAGGGTGATGCATAGCATCTCTCAACTTCCGATCAACTGCCTCGAAGCAAATTTTATTTGTCATATGAGTCTCGTCCCATATAATAAGCTTAGTAAGCCTTAATAACTTTGTAACATCATAATTTTCACTGATCTTTGAGCAGATTGAGTCCTCATTAGGATGAAGTGGTATGTCGAATCTCGAATGAATTGCGCTACCCTTTGGAAGCAATAGTGATGCAATACAACTCGATGCAACCGAGAGAACTATATCTCCTTTGGATCTCAATCCCGAGCATAAAGTTCTCCATATAAAAGTCTTCACGGTCCTTCCATGTCCACACAAAAACAACACTCAACCTTTACCCGAATTGACAGAAGAGATTATCTTCTCGTAGATTGTACGTTGCTCCTCAGTCAATCATGGATACAACGAATTGAACTCTTCGCCTCAAAGATCTTTATCATTAGACGTCTCATCCACTATGAACTGGTCTGTAACACTGTTTATGATGTCATCTGAAGGTATATGCATACCTTCAAATTGTCAGATAGTTGTAGTTTGATCTTAGAATATTCTCAATCTCCAATAAAGACAAATCTTTAATCTGATCATCCGTAAGTTTCAGACATGTATATTGTAATACAAAATATGAATGTAATAAAGCATATATGTATAAGTATGCCTAATAAAATAATATTGAACCATAGTTGTTAGTACATGGATTGTTTTTCCTCTTGTTTTGGTTATTCAATGGGTCATCTGATAAGAATTTCCATGTCTTCAACCAAACTGTTGATACGGACATGTGTCCAATCCGTTAAGGGCGACATAGAGCGTGTCCTAGAGCATCACGGCTTAAATAGCCAATTCAGTATTGGTCCGACCTCACATGGTCCGTCCTAAGTGAATCAACCAGTACGCTAAAGTCACTACACCCTCACAGCTAGTCCGAGCTAGCTGGGAAAAGGACTTCTAAACCTGGCTACGTCAGTACAGAAATGCCAAACGGACCGGACGAGAGAATCTCGGACGCCACCATCACATTAAGACCAAACGTATAACAGATACACTGAGATACTTCCGTGAGACTCTTGGCTCGGGCATCCAGAGTTACCCAAGGTCAGATCAACCAAGCAGACAGATCTGTCCGAGGGACTAACACAGACCCAACAGACGGAACAGTACTCAAGTAGGGAAAAGGTCCAAACTACCCTCTCTGGCCCATTAATTAGTATTGGATTACTGTTCACTAATGGGCCATGGGCCAAAGGTAGCATTGGTGTCCAAATCTGAAGCGTACACTTGGCATCATCTTGTGAGCCACCTCACAAGCATATGATAACTATAAATATAGCACAAGGTCCAAGACCCTAAGGTATGGGGGAATTCCTAAGTCAATTCCCAAGTGTTATCATAATCCCTCATAACTATTACATTGAGAGCTTCCAACTCTCTCTTGAGTAAAGTCTCTTACCGGATTGACATAGGCAATCCAGGTAACCCATTCTAACCCCCCCGCTTAGTCCTTTCAGGTACGCAAGCTCGGACCAGTACTACGTCGGACCTCAAGTCAGAGGCGGGCCTTAGATTAGGTTGGTTGTAATAGTTTGGTTAGTTAGTGTTCGAGGTTTTACTCCTCAACACAAACGTCTTTAAGAATTGACATGATGTGAGATAGATGCAACATTGTGAATAGATGACAGGGGAAGAAGCCTAGTAACTTGCGTCAATTATTCCACTATCGTACACCCTATCACAAATAAGAGACCTAAGGAATCACATGCGGACTTGTATGAATCATAAATAACACCATTGACTGTTCTGATATCCTCATAGCAAGTCACACCTCTTAATTACATGATTCAACATGAGTCTCATTTAGTACTTGTTCTCATTAATAATGTTGACATTATGTATACGGCCAACACTTTGTGCTTTTGTCTTTCTGCTAGACCATATCTTCTCTCTTTCCAACAATAATGTTGTGGCAGATACAAAAGCTTTCGAGCTTCAGGATTGACTTTGTTCAGTTCGAACCACTGTAAGAATTTTGACTACTTTGTATATGGCTTCTCTAGTAATCGGGCATGGATACACCATCTTTAACGTTCACACTTTGCTAACCCTCCAAGTGGAATGATAGCCTGTCAACTGGGGAGTCTTATAATGTATGGGATTCAAATATTCTCCATATAGCTTCTCATGCAGAAACATACCGGCCGTCAACATGCCTCATGATTTCATCTGGATTGTCCTTGTCCACAAAACTAAGCCATATACGGTCACTCGGACATATACTTAAACAAATACTTCATAGACCACCCCTAATTGCAGAATTCTATGTTCATATGCGTCAATACTTCAACATCAATCGATGATTATATGGGATTACATATCTAGCCAAATTTTTAATAATGGAATAGCTTAATAACATGAGACACGTTGATATTAATTATCTTAAAATTTGAAAAGCAAAAAAAATCGACTTAGTTAGATTAAACCTATTGTCAAGCACTTGGCCATTTTTTTCCGACAATTTCATCTATATCCCTTCTCTTGTATATCTGGTACCCATTCCCATCTGTGTGTGTTCTTATTGTAACTCTTGGGAAAGAATTTTGTACACTTACCTTTCTCCATGGACGGAGCAGTACGCTGCATTGGATCACACAGACTGTGTATCATGTGGTTTGACACGACTTCATACAGTTCCAGATGTTTCTCATTTTCAGGATGCTCAACACATATATAATCGTCAATATTATATTAATGGAAGAACACAAGGAGATGCCTATTAAATTATAATAGACTTCATGAGCTACTGGAATTATGAACATGTATGATTTTGATCACATTATTATACGATTGGACCAGATTGCCCTTATTAATTGTTTTAGATATCAGGATGAACTGTAAACATACCAAAACACCCTCCACAAACTTTTCTATCCAATAGGAATTGAGCATTATGCCACGTGGCATGACAAATGGACTAATAAGAAGCCTAGAAAACTAATTCGATTCAATATATATATATATATATATACCATTTTGTGGGCTGGGCTTGCACAAAAGGACCAATAAAAAAAAGTATTGTAAAAAAGGCCATTCTATTTTCTGTGCCCTAATTCATTCCCTGTTTTTCCCAAAATACCCTTATTCATTTCTTATTCCTCCAGCATCCTTTCAGCATCCTTTCTTCCTCCACGCTTTCTTCCTCTAGCATCCTTTCTTCCTCATCTCTCTTTGCTATTTTCACCTATTTTCTTCTCGTTTTCGACATGGATTACTACGGACTTGCTTTTTATTTTCTCTCGCTTTCTCCTCCACGCTTTCTTCCTCCAGCACCCTTTCTTCTCATCTCTCTTTGCTATTTTCACCTATTTTCTTCTCGTTTTCGACATGGATTTCATGGTTTCATTATTTTCGTGTTTTTATTTTTGTACATTATTTTCGTGTTTTTGTTTTTTAGAATTTTCCCCTTTTGTGTTGTGTTGTGGAACCTGAAACTAACTTTAATGAACATGAAACTAACTTTAATGAACAAGAAACTAACTTCTGAGTTTCTGAAACTAACTTTAATGAACCTGAAACTAACTTTTTGAGTTACTGAAACTAATACTAATGATGTCAAACTATGTAAAAGATCTTGAAACTAACATTGTTTACATTCTTTTATGTGTTTTGGTTTTAGAATTTTTCCTTTCAGGTCAGGTGATGGAACCTGAAACTAACTTTCTAAGTTCCCGAAACTAACTATAATGAACATGAAACTAACTTTTGAGTTCCTGAAACTAACTTTAATGAACATGAAACTAACTTTTAGTTCCTGAAACTAACATTAATAAATATGAAACTAACTTCTGAGTTCCTGAAACTAGCTTAATAAACTTGAAACTAACTTTTAGTGAACCTGAAACTAACATTAATGAACATGAAACTAACTTCTGAGTTCTTGAAACTAGCTTAATGACCCTAAAACCAGGTTTTGTGGTTCTGAAACCAGGTTTTGTGGTTCGAAACTAACATAAAAGATCTTGAAACTAATATAAAGGCACCTGAAACTAACTTCAGTGCACCTGAAACTAATATAAAGGCACCTGAATCTAACTTCTGAGTTCCTGAAAATAGCTTAATGAACCAGAAACTAACTTTTAGTGAACCTGAAACGAACTTCTGAGTTCCTGAAACTAGCTAGAATAGACTTGAAACTAAGCTTAATGACCCTGAAACTAACTTTAGTGGGCCTGAAACTAACATTGTAGGCCCGACAACCGCCCTGGACCCGTCCTAAACCCTAAACCATAATTAAGACTGTAGCTCCCGGAGGGTGTTTTTAAATTCAGTTGATTTAGGGGTTCACCATTCCCCTTAGGGTTTTAGAATTTACGGTGAAACTAACTAAAACCAACAAAAGTTGTTGTGAAACTAACATTATGAACATGAAACTAACTTTTGAGTTCCTGAAACTAACTTTTAGTTCCTGAAACTAACATTAGTGAACATGAAACTAAATTCTGAGTTCCTGAAACTAGCTTAATGAACCTGAAACTAACTTTTAGTGAACCTGAAACTAACATTAATTAACATTAAACTAACTTCTGAGTTCCTAAAACTAGCTTAATGACCTCAAACCTGTGTTTTGTGGTTCAAAACCCACGCTTGTGGTTCAAACCAACATAAAAGATCTTGAAACTAATATAAAGGCACCTGAAACTAACTTTTGAGTTCCTAAAACTAGCTTAATGAACATGAAACTAACTTTTAGTGAACCTGAAACTAACATTAATGAATATGAAACTAACTTCTGAGTTCCTGAAACTAGCTAGAATAGACTTGAAACTAAGCTTAATGACCCTGAAACTAACTTTAGTGGGCCTGAAACTAACATTTGTTCCTGAAACTAACATTAATGAACATGAAACTAACTTCTGAGTTCCTGAAACTAGTTTAATGAACCTGAAACGAACTTTTGAGTTCCTGAAACTAACTTTAATGAACATTAAACTAACTTTTAGTTCCTGAAACTAACATTAATGAACATGAAACTAACGCACTTGCACTGAAACTAACTCACTTGCCCTGAATCTAAGTAATCATGCACTGAAACTAAGTAATCATGCCTGAAACTAACTAATCATGCACTGAAACTAAGTAATCATGCCTGAAACTAAGTAATCATGCACTGAAACTAAGTACCCATGCACTGAAACTAACTAATCATGCCTGAAACTAACTAATCATGCACTGGAACTAAGTAATCATGTACTGAAACTGTTGGTCCAGATAACGGCAAAGGGAAAAGACTGGGGGGGGGGGGGGGGTGAATAGTCTTTTACAACTTTTGTCAATAAACAAAAATTCTCAGATATCTGTGAAGATATCTGATACTTAATTTCAGAGAGCGGAAGATTTTTCTGTGATAAGTGCACGTGCTCAGCAAGATATGTGTAAATACTCAGCAAGGTAAATAAAGCAAGTAATAAATTGCATAAAGTAAATAACACTGATCTTTATAGTGGTATCTGAAGGTGGCGTAATCCTTCAACTAATCCACTTCGGCCTTTCTCATACCTAGAATCTACTAAGACAGATAATTGAGTACACCTTACAAATATCTTCTCTCGATTCCTAAATACACTAGGTTCCCAACCAAGTGTTCCCCCTGAGTTATTCCCCGGTTTTCTCAACCAAGTACTTCCTATACTTAGAAACCTTTGAGCTATTCCTTAGTTTCCCAAACTAAGTACTTCCTATGCTCAGTAACCTTGGAGTTATTCCTTAGTTTTCCAAACTAAGTACTTCCCCAGACTCCACGCCGTTTAAGGTGTTTGTTAAGGTAGTTTGTCAGGTTTGGTAGATTAATAACTTCTACAATTATGTAATACCACCTTCTTGAACAAGAGTCACTTAACACACTTCGCAATGTGTGGTGATATGTTCTTTACTGACCCAAGTCTATGATAAATGTTCTAGAGAATGAATCTCAGATACTTGATCTTTTGATTCAACTCCTTCACACATAGCAATGCTTGTTAAGGATCAGGACACTTAGAACTTTCGTGCTACTTAGAATTCAAGAGCTTAGTCGAAAATCGTAAGTCAAGAATAAGTAGGTTCAGAAGTGCTTGAGAGAAAGATACCACTAGTTGTATTATCAGAGAAGCTTGGTATTTTCATTGAGTTCAGTGTGTGTTTTTCAAGCATTCTAAGTGATGATATTTATAGTTGAAAATCATGCCTTTTGAATAGTATCCGTTAGGCTTAATGAAATTCAAACTATTGATATCTGAAAATAGTACTGCAGAAGACGTTGTCTCTTTCGTAGATTTCCTTTGTTCAAATTGCCTCTCTCATGATTTATCAGATTGTACTATTTTTGTCTCAGAGTGCCAACGGAACTATGCACGCTTTCTGAAGCATTGCATGTCCCTTTCCAGTGACCTTGTCATCTCCAGATACCTGTTGAAACATTGTTTCCCTGAAACATAGCTTTATCCAGGGTGTCTGAGTGTAGATATCTGTAAGCACTTTTCCTCGCTCGTAAACCTTGCGTTCTCGTATATCTTTTACAAAACTTGTTTATTGAAAACACTTGTTGATTCAAGATATCGTCATAGGTATCGATGACCTTTGTCTTCAAAGAATCTTGCGCCTTCAAATCTTTAAATCATGAAATCTCCTCATTGATGCCTTCTTCTTGGTCTTCTTCAAAGACATAAAAATTACATTCAGAGACCTAACATCCTATACAAGATTTGCAAGACTATCATATTTGTGATTTTCCTCTTTTACAGTGTTCAAGTGAACCAAGAGTACTAACCATCTTTCTGAGCTAAGATAAGTCATTAGTGTTGATACGGACATGTGTCCAATCCGTTAAGGGCGCCATAGAGCGTGTCCTAGAGCGCATCACAGCTTAAATAACCAATTCAGTATTGGTCCGACCTCACATGGTCCGTCCTAAGTGAATCAACCAAGACGCTAAAGTCACTACTCACAATAGTCGACTAGTCGGGAAAAGGACTTCTAAACCTGGCTACGTCAGTATAGAAATGCTAAACGGACCGGACGAGAGAATCTCGGACACCACCATCACATCAAGACCAAACGCATAATGTAACCATCGAGATACTTCCGAGACTTCGCTCGATCGACATCCAGAGTTACCAAGGGCGATCAACCAAGCATGATCCGTCCGAGGGACTAACACGGACCCAACAAAGTGAATAAGACTCAAGTAGGGAAAAGGTCCAAACTACCTCCCAGCCCATTGATTAGTATCGATTATCGTTTCACTAATGGGCCATGGCCCAAAGGTAGCATTGGTGTCCAAATCAAGCGCACACTGCATCATCTTGTGAGCCCCCTCATAAGAATATGATAACTATAAATATAGCACAAGGTCCAAGACCTTAAGGTAAGCAATATCAATGTGGGAATCCCTAAGTCAATTCCCAAGTGTTATCATAATCCCTCATAACTATTACATTGAGAGCTTCCAACTCTCTCTTGAGTAAAGTCTCTTACCGGATTGACATATGCAATCCGGGTAACCATTATAACCCCCCCTACTTAGTCCTTTCAGGTATGCAAGCTCGGACCGATACTACGTCGGACCTCAAGTCAGAGGCGGGCCTTAGATTAGGTTGCTTGTAATAGTTTGGTTAGTTAGTGTTCGAGGTTTTACTCCTCAACATTTTGGCGCCTTGTGGGAACCTTACAAAAGTTTTCGTGTTTGAGTTGAGTGATGGCAAGAACAAGATTTAACAATGGCAGTGCCGCAGGAGGGGACTCCACCACCACGCCCACGAGGACGTCCGCCCACCCGGGGACAAAGAGCCACTGCGACTGGAAGGAGATATCCGAGTGAGGCGCATACCACCTGGCCCTGATGAAGAGGTTGCAGAAGCCTCCGGCATAAGCTCAAGGCCCTGCGGCAGGCCGACAGTTCACTATGCCCGATGGTCGCACTGTCCGCACTAGTGATCTCGGACTAAGCGAGACGCAGTTCGATAGGTTGCTCACAATCATTCAAGGGTTCCTGGGGTCCAACAATGCTCCTCCTCAACAAGCCACTCCGCCAGTGGTTACTCTTCCTCAGGCAGAACCTGCATTTTCAAGAAACAGGCAGCGTCCAATCCAAGAGAGGTTGGGGAATCAGCCATCTCAAGAGGATTTGCGAAACCTTCTGGACCGGCGGGCGTCTGCCTCTCAAGCTTGAGGTGAAGGAAGCCCAAACGGAAGGAGAAAGTATCAAGAAGGGGATAATAGGCACCCAAGGGCTCCGCGACAAGTGCCTCCGAGAGACAGAGATCAAGTAGCAGAAACTGTTCCAGCGGTCCGGATAGAAGAACTCCCTGCGGATGTAGCTGTGCATCTGAGGACAGGAGAGATCATGCCGATTTAAATCTATGCTCAATGTAGCTTGAGGCCGAGATTCTGAATCTCGGACGCCTGGTAAAGGACCATGAGCAGATAACCACTAGTGCACCAAATCCCTTGTGTGATGAAATCATGCGAGAAAAGGAAAGGAATAGAAATTCGGATCAAGCAATCCCGAGCTTGGAGTACTACTATGGGGATGCTTGTCCTGTTGGACACCTGACAAGGTACAACAACAAGATGGATTCCAAGGGAATGAGCGACAATACAAAAGCTCTCACGTTCTCATCTACTCTCTTCGGAACGGCTATGGATTGGTACACTGCTTTGCCGAACAAGTCGATAAAGTCATATGCAGACCTTTCTTCAAAGTTCTTGGCACGATTTGGAAAGGCAAAGAGGAGAAAGCGTACCGTAGAGCACCGCGGTTATACAGGGAGCAAGAGGATCTAAGGACCTTCTTAGATCGCTTTCACGCTGAAGTTCTTCGAGTTGAGCCGCATATTAAGGAACGGGTCCACACCAGACGCTAATACTTTCAACTCGAGCTGCAGAAACTATCTAGTCAGGAGGTGAGGAGTGAGAAGCATTTAGATGACATCTGTGAAGAAGTGATGTACGGAGAGGAGTACCGGAGGAATGTTCCAGTAAGAGCTGGTTCCAAAAAAGGAAAGGATCAGGTGAAGCAAGAGCAACGCCCGGGGAAGTTTGACTCGAAGAAAGATCACGGAGATAAAGGCTTCCATAGGGAGAGAAGTCCGCCGAGGAGATATGCGGATTATACCGCCTCAATGCATAAAGATCCGACATCTTGGCGACTATCATCGAGAAAAGTCGATGTTCAATGCCCAAGCCCTCTCACAACAACAGAAGAATAGGAATGCAAAGGTAAGTTCCACAAGTGTCGTGGGTCACGGACCGATGATCAGATCCAACTAAAAACAGAGGTTGAACACCTGGTATGAGAAGGCAAGCTCAAGGACCACATCTATACGGATGAACCCTCTAGGCACGATAGAACGGAGCGAAGAAGGGAGGATAATGCTACAGAACCACCACCCCATCCGCTATCTTTGCCACCTCCGCCGGCTCACTATCCACCTCGCACGGATGGACATCCGTATAGATACTGTGATGGCATGGATATGGAGAATCCTCCGTACAACGGAGTGATCAACACCATTGCAGGCGGACCATCCGGAGGTGACAGTAGGAACGCAAGAGAGCGGACTGCTCAAAATCTTCGGAACAGTGATAGAGCGTACGCTACTCCAGCGATTCGGGGTACAAACGCTATATCTTTCGATGATAGTGAGATTCCTCTTCCTACGGAAGGAGGAGAGGACATCGATGATCCAGATGTTCCGCTAGTGGTTTCCTTGACCATCGCAACTTATCGAGTGAACAAGATTTTGGTAGACACCGGGAGTTCCTTGAATATCTTTTCCAAAAGAACACTGGACCAGATGGCCCTGGGGAGAATCCAATATGAGAGGGTCCACACCTCTATACTAGGATTTGGAGGGGGAACTGTTCGACCCCTGGGAAGTGTTATGTTGCACGTTTCACTTGGTACTTTTCCGGAAAGAGTTACTCAATTGGTCCGATTTGTAGTGGTGGACCGTACTTTCGACTACAACGCCATCTTTGGGCGTCCGGGGCTTAATCAATTCCGATCTATCCCCTCCACTCTCCATAACAAAATGAAGTTTCCAACTCCCTTTGGAGTCGGGGAAGAGGTGGGAAACGTTCGCGAAGCCTGGGAACGTTACATAATGTCCACAAGAAGAGCGTCCGCCCCTGTGCTGACGACCACCTTGACCTCTAGTCCGCCAGCTGTTCTTCCGGCCAAAAAGGAGAACCCGCAGATCGGAGTGGGGAGCCAAAAGGAGAAGTTTCCTAGAACATTGTGAATCGAGCCTCACGAGACTCTAAAGGAAATTGAGATTGTTGTTGGAAACCCGGATAAGAAAACAAGAATTGGGACCGAGATGACCGCAGAGGTAGAAATGAAGCTCATCGGTTGCCTCTATGAAAACAGCGATGTGTTTGCCTGGAGTACCGATGACTTGAAGGTAATTGATCCGAGGATCACTGTTCACCGTCTGAACATGGATCCCTCGATCAAGTATATCCGACAAAAAAGGAAAGATTTCGGTCCAGTCAAGGATGCCATCATATCCGCTGAAGTGGAACGACTCCTAAAAGCAGGGCACATTGAAGAAGTCCATTACTCTGACTGGGTGTGCAACGTGGTCCTGGTAGAGAAATCACCAGGCAAGTGGCGGATGTGCAATGACTTCACTAGATTGAACAAGTTCTGCCCAAAGGATCCGTACCCTTTGCCGAGAATAGATCAGTTGGTTGACTCCACGTCCGGATGTGCATTGTTGAGTTTCATGGACGCATACCAAGGTTTTTACCAATTTCGGATGGCCAAAAAAGACATCAAGAAAACAACTTTCTTTGCTGCCGAGGGGGGGGGGGTATACTGCTTCAAGGTAATGCCCTTCGGATTGAAGAATGCGGGGGCCACCTACCAGCATCTTGTGAATCAAATATTCAAGGAAGAGATTGGGAAAACCATGGAAGTGTACGTGGACGACATGCTCGTCAAGAGCAAAACTGAAGAGCAACATGTGCAACATTTGAACAAGTGCTTTGCTATCCTTAGGAAGTACGGAATGAAATTGAATCCGGAAAAATGCACGTTCGGAGTAAAAGGAGGGAAGTTCCTCGGATACATGGTTACTGAGAGAGGGATAAGCGCGAACCCTGAGAAGATCAAGGCAATCCTAGATTTGCCGCAACTAAAAACCCTCAATGAGGTACAGCAACTCATAGGACGTCTGATGTCCTTAAGTCGTTTCATTTCACGATCTGCGGAGAAAAACCTCCCATTCTTCAGAATCCTCCGGAAAGTAGAGAGCTTCGAGTGGACCACAGAATGTTCTGAGGCTTTCGATAAATTGAAAAAGTACCTCCATTCCCCTCCACTTCTCTCCAAACCCGTCGAGGGAGAACCACTCTACCTCTTCCTAGCTATCACGGAAGAGGCAATGAGTTCCGTGTTAGTACGGATTCAGGCTAACGATCACCTTCCAATCTACTATCTTAGCAAAGCTCTTGGGCATGGAGACAAGATACGTGAAGATTGAGAAACTTGCATATGCTTTGGTTTTACGCAAGGCGGTTAAAACCATACTTTAAGTCTCATAAAGTTGTGGTACTAATCGCGAACCTTTGAAACAGTCCTGAAGCCCGATCACCGACGACTCTCTAAGTGGGCGATCGAGCTGAGCGAATACGACATTTGCTATCAGGCTCCGTCAGCCAAGAAAGCTCAAGTCCTTGCCGATTTCTTAGCGGAATATCCTGAGGCAGATTCAGAGAAAGTCCCTGACAAACAAGCATTCGAATGATTGATCACTGCAGTTGTCCGAAGCCGCTCACCAAGTTCAACCCAAGAAACCTCAAGATGCTCAATTCATCAATCGCCTCTACTTGCATCTTATGAGGAAACTCGTTAACCAAATGTTCCTTCGACGAATGGCAATCAGATCCGGTACTAACAACTCCGGACCAGAAAGCAAGGAAACAGAGGAACAAAAGTTGAAACCTCGGGAGCTTACAGAAGATCTCCAAGCCGAAAAACGTCCTTCTGATGTCTGGACATTGGAAGTGGATGGTTCCTCCACCGAAGAGCTCGAGGGATTGGAATCTTCTTTAAGAGCCCCAATGGCGCGGAACTTGACTACGCGATATCCCTGGAGTTCAAAGTTACCAACAACGAGGCTGAGTATGATGCATTGATAGTGGATCGCGATCGCTAAATCCTCAGAAGTTCGAAGCTCAAAGCTTTCACGGACTCCCACCGTGGAAGCTCAATTTTCAGAACTTTGCCACAAAAGGTCCTTCGATGATCAAGTATCTCGAGCTACTGCGTGAAGCCGGCCATTTTGAGGAGTTTACTCAGAAAAGTTCGACAGAGCTCGAATGAAAGAGCGGATGCCCGCAAAATACGCTGCTCGCAAAGAAGATCGACACAAGGAGAAGTGATTTGCTCATCACATCGACTCATCCGCTATGAGTCTCAATTCAACCGCCATGATAATCGACCCATGCGTAAATTGACGACCGACATCCGAACTATCTCAAGGACGGATTCTGCCACCGATCCAAGGAATCGAGGAGCGGCAATGTAGGGCAAATGTACTTTATACTAGGGAAGATTTGTACAAGAGATCATTTGTTGACCCACTTATGTGTTTGAGCCCGCAAGAATCAAAGACAGTGCTGGAGGAGATACACGGCGGAAGCTGCGGAAGTCATTCCGGGGGAAGGACTCTCGCCCAGAAAATCATACGACAAGGCTATTACTGGCCTAGTAACAATAAAGATTCCGCCGATTACGCTCGGAAGTGCCCTAATTGCCAATACTATGCAAACATTCCACATCGTCCGACGCATCCTATGATTCCGTCAATCATAGCGTGTCCATTCGACCAATGGGGCATTGATATAGTCGGACCGTTCCCGAGAGGCACCCAACAGAGGAAGTTCCTGATTGTGGCCGTGGAATATTTTACCAAATGGGTGGAAGGAGAAACTGTCGCAACCATTACAGAGAGTCGAGTGCAGACTTTTATCTAGAAGAATATCATTTGCCGCTTTGGCCTACCCAGGATTCTCGTCTCGGACAATGGTGCCCAGCCTCGTGCAATAGCTCAAGGAATAGTCAAGGCCCTTCAAAATCGAGCAACGTTTTACATCTGTTGGATACCCGCAGGCCAATGGAGAGGCTGAGTCCACGAACAAAACGGTAGTCAAGATCCTCGAGAAGCGGTTGAGAACTTCACAAGAAAGTCAAGGACGATTGAAGGCGTATATGGGCTCATCGCATCGCACGGATCATGACCAACGAAACTTCATTCGCTTTGGTATATGGCTCAGAAGCAGTCATACCGGCCAAGATTGCCATTGAGATTATGAGGGTCCGAGAGTTCGAAGACACTGCCAATCGCAAAGCTCGGATATTCAACCTGGACATGCTCGAATGTAAAAGATCCGAGGTAATCGCTAATATCCATAGTATCAGCAACGCCGCCCGAGCCTACAACAGGAACGTTCGAGCAAATAACTTGCAAATCGGAGACCTAGTGCTCCGCCGGGCTGACATTTTGAACAATATTGGAAAACTCAAGCCTGGGAAGGACCTACAAGGTTGTTGAGCAAGAATGAATGGGAGCATGAATTAGAAGATGAGCACGGACACCCACTCAAGCGTACGTGGAATGCCAGAAACCTTCAGAAGTTCTACGCATAGAGATGACTATGCGAATCTCCGTCAGGTCGATTGGTCATCTCAGATTCCAACTATCTATTACACGGAACTCCGTCAGTTCTGTTTTTTGATCCTTTTGTCATTGGCCATAGAGCCCGCAAGTTGTAATTGAATTTCTGGCAAATCAATACAACTTCTATCTTTCAATTCATGCATCTGAGATTTAACGTTCAATTGACAAGAAAAGTCAAGCAATGAATTTTATTCATACAAAGACGAATTATACATATTGTTATCTGTACAATTTACTATCTCGGATCTTTACCCGGATATACGGACGCGATACATAAACTGAAGAGAAAGTCTCCGGAGATACGTCATCTCCCATCAAGACTATTCTCCCATCCTTGTCCGGAGATGCGTCATCTCCCATCGAAACTCATTCATCCGTCAGGAAAAGCTTCTTCCATATCAAGCAGAACGTACAGATCCCGCAGAAGCAAGGAACTCGATCTACCTGCACAAAGAAAAATGGTTAAACATGACGGAATCCCTCATGATACCACCGAAACATGGTGACGTAGATCCAGTGTCCGGGGAGAGCAAAGTGCAGACAGACAAAGATTTCCGCCTAACCGGCTTTAGAGACTCAAACTCTCTTGAAATTAGGAAACCATTGCCAAATCAAGGAGATTAGAGCCACTAAAGTAGGATCGGAGGAAAAGAGAGGTGACAGACAAAGGCACATTCAAGCCGAAATGACTGAGATCTCTGCCTAACCGTCGTTGATGACTCCAACTCTCTTGAAACTAGGAAACCATTGCCAATTCAAAAGAGATTAGAGCCATTAAAGTAGGAGGGGAAGAAAAGAGAAGAGATCCGGCTTCGATGATTTACAAGCCATGACGCCAAAGTTAGAAAAAGAAGAGTTCGGGATCAGTTTAAATGGTTTTGGCACTGGGGTCGTGTCTTTTTATAGAACACTCCAACCAATCAGCGTCCGCCACGCCAACAGATTGACGTCAGCAATGGGCTTGAGCCACCTGTTCGGGTTGAACAGTGTTGGGTCAGTTGAGTTATCCAACCAAACCCAAACAAGCCCATTAATAACGTTCGAAGTTTGAATTTGATAATCGCCTCACGAAAATAAGTGCATCAACATAATCCGACGAAGCATGAACAAGAAAAAGGTGGCGATCTCATCCGATGAAAAGTAGTTCGAATTTTATAGACAAAATTATCCGAACATTTACATACGGAAGGTACAATCTGGAAAGGTCCGAGGATAAATATACACTTCTACGGGGCATACCCCGCCTTGTTCCTTCACCAGATTCCGGAAGTCGAGCCTTGGGACTCCGAGCCACCACCTCGGTCCTGACGAGCTTGCTGCTGCATTCGGATCCTCCTACGGATCAACTTTAGCGTCCGCTCCCTCTCTTCCTCGGCTAACCTCCTAGCTATTCCCGGACATCGAGGAGGATCGCCTTCAAAATCAAGAATGATTGGGTCATCAGCGGTCCCTCTACCGGGATAAATCGACGGATGCATGTGCCCACAAGCACAGTTTACCCAATGCTGATATTCCTCGTCATCAGATTCCGACATCCTGGAGAACGCCGGCTTTTTTGGAAGGCTGAAGGTGCTAAACAGGGGAAGATTGGTGAAAAGTAAAACAGTAAGAAAGGAGGAGTTACCATAGCCTTATTTATAGTAGCGATGGATCTTTGCGATCACGCCATGTGTCACAAATCCGACGACTAGGAAGATGAAAAGACGCAGCAATAAAGACTGTTTCACTGTTTCACCTTCCTCCTTCTAGAAGAATTACGCATCTCAAAAAATGAACGGTCCGAGGATCGGAAAGATGATGGTTTGATTTCTACACCGGACGCCATCTATAGCGATCCATGCTCTTAAGAGGTGTAATTTATGATAACTCAGCATATGAACGACATATAAAAAGGAAGCAGAGAAGAGAGTAAGTAATAATTCGGAAGCATAGGAGGTTTAGCTCCTCGGTTAAATACGAATCAAAACAATAGTATAGGGCGACATTCCGTCCCATCAAAAGATACAAATCCAACGGAAAAATTCAGCAAGTACAGAATTTCAACGGGCATACCTCAAGCTTTCATCATGTCCATTTGGCTCGGACTAGCTTCACCACTGGAGCGGATCGAGAGGGCGGTTCGAGACGATTTCATGCAATGAGGGATTCAACAAGATCAAACAAATTGAAATCATGGAAGGCCAACGACCGGTAGTAGGTGAAGAACCACTTCTTTAGGAAAGCTGCAATTTTGGAAAGGTTCAAAGCATACCTTTCGAGGGCGCTCGACCCACCTCGAGAGGAAGGGCCCGCCATTTTAAATCTTGATCTCACCTCCTCAAAGGACTAGTTCCAAAACTCACACGCCAACTGCTCGTCCGAGACACTCGACAGAACCTCCACACCATTAGCGTCTCAGAAGGATCAACCTTCCACCTTCCAGCTTGAAATCCGGAAGTAGTCCTCGATCGCATGCCTGATAGCGGACGCGAACCCATCCAAAGGGAGGCATCGGATTTGTCCGCCATGAAGAACTTAAAGGAGTCGACTCCATGAAGTCGCTGCCACCAAGACGGGCATATTGAGGCCTCCAAGCAAGATATCCTTGAATCCGTGAAAGCTCAGATTGACTTGTCGACAAAGTTCTCCGCCATGAGCTCATTGATTTCTTCCTGCTTGGTCCTCACCATGGAACTTCACTTCGTGCTCTTTCAGCTGCATCTCCAACTGTTTCACCTTCTCCGCCTCATCCGCAGATGTGGCCACAGCCTTGTGCAGGTCCTCCTCAATAGTAGCGCATTCGCCGGCCTTCCATTGCATGGCCGTGACGAAACATTTGAGCTGCAAGAGGTCCGCAAGGATATAAGTTACATTTTTTTATACTAAGAACAAGCCAAGGAAACCATGGAAAGGATACTTACCCGCTGGTATAGCTCATCCAGCCCTCCAACCCGCTCAACCTCAGGGAGTCCGCGAGCCCGCTCATACTCCTTATCAAGAGCAATTTGGTCAACAGCAAGACAATGGGACATTGTCGCTCTTTGTCAGCAGGAGGAGACTCGAGGTTGCTCCCTCTACATCCCGAGGTTATGGCGCCCCGCATCAACACCTCGCCGTGGCGCCAGAGTCATGGAATCCTCGACTTAGAAGCAAAGGTGCTCGAGTGGCGGGGCTGCTTGTCGGGCACCGCCAAGGCTCGTGAATCCTCCGCCTTGTTCCACCTTTCCTCCTCTCAAGGCAAACATCATGCATTCTTTGGATCCGCCATAGGAAGACCCGCAGTGTTGATGATTTTGGTCCTCCGCCATGCACCTCCAGACTTGCCGCCCTCCGCAACCTTTTCTTTTCACGGAGCGAGACATTATGTACTGAACCAAAGGAGTCGCGCAATAGAATAAAGGCGTCAGATACATATAAACTAAGGAAGGATTACCAGAAATTGTAGAAATACGAGATCAAAACAAAGCGCTCCGAAGAAGAAAGAGCACAAATTTTCAAGTAAAAAATCCTTACTAAAGTCTGTCTTCCCTCCAACTTCCACTGCATCTGTCAGTCCGCACAAGTAGGGAAGTGGCTGACAGATCAATCCGTGAAACGGATAAGTAGGCGAGTTATTCTTTTTGTGGATCGCCGCCACCCACGCAGCAACGTTCTTCGAGAGGGGGCGCCAATCCGGGATGTTCTCCTTAGAACTTTATCGCAGCCCCATTGTTCGCTTCTCTGACGTCCTGTGTTTGTGGCCATCCGCACGAAAATGTACTTGTCTCACCATTTTGATCCCAAGGATGAAATGGAGTCCGAGATGAAGTTTTAAGGTTTTCTATTTACAAATGTATAGAAAAGGGGATTCTTGATCAAGGAAACATGAAAGAGCCTAAAGTTTTCAAAATTCATCGGGTCCTTTCTTCTTACAAAAAATCACGAAGAAAATGAGGTTACCCAAGGACTTTGGGATAACCTGACTCGGACCAATCCCAATGTGGTTCAGAATGTGCTTCAGCTCCGGTGCAATGGGGATCTTCCATCCACAGGCAAAAGCTACCTCATGCACGCACATGTACCCGGCGGGCGGGTTGTAAAATGCATGTCCGGGCTCGAGAACCATGATTTCTACGACTCGTGGATCTCCCACTTCCGCCTCCATTCAGGAATGTCATCCGCCTTAACCTTTGACGGACGTGTAGGAAGAAGTCCGTCCGTATTCAGCTCTCCAAATTCATCCGTTATCACAACAGTGGACGCAGGACGGGGAAATTTGATTCTTGCAGCCTTCGCGCCACGTCCCTCAACTAATGGAAGGTTGGATGGAACAGATGCAGCAGGATGTAATGCGATCCGACGACCAGTGCGTCTAGGGGGACGAGCGATGGGAGAACCTTCTTCTCCTTCCTCCTCCTCCTCCTCCTCGTCTACTTCTTCTTCACCATCTTCCTCCTCCTCTTCGATACCTTCGGGTCTCCCGGACGTACTCGGGTTGGAAGGACCTGTTTTTGCCACAACACGGTCCTCCACACCAGCCTCGAACATCTCGACCTCGGCCCCTCCCGATCACCGCCGCCTTCCCGCCTACATGCCGCTCATTCGATCCCTGACGCTCCAACACCACCTATAGTCCGAGATCGACTAGTGACCTAGTCCTAGCAAGATCACCCGACCAGCAACATCGGCCCGTGCTTCCGCCAGATCATGGACTCCTTGTCCAAGATCGTAGTCCCCGACGGCACAAGGTCCACGACAGAAATCTCCCACGGACAAGGTCAAATCCACGGACCCAAATTCCTAAGTCTATCGTGATCATTGTAGCCTTGTGCCTCGTCGGTTTTGACTATCGCCCTGACATCCTAAAGCGTATGAAACGAGTCATAAACGATAGTAGTGACTGTCCGAGAGTTCATTTAGATGTATTATTAAGTCAAAGCGATCCGAAGAAGTTCTACTCTACCAGGATTTTCTACATGAAGTATAGTCTCAACACTAGTGGCACTAACCATGTCACACAGAGACGTGCCATCGGCACTATCATCTACCCTACCCGGCACGCTAACAGGGACAATTTACGGAAGGCTGTGCCGATTGGCACCAACACATTACCAAATAAGCGTGCATAATCAAATTTTGGTTACAGTAGGCATGACACGTGAGACAAATCAATAGGATACTGATAAGAAAACTGGCACGCGACAGTACAAAGGAGAAGTGTTTCAACTAAGTACGCTGCTAAAGCCTATCACTCGCAACATCGGCAAACACAGACTCGACAATTTAATATTCGAGCAGTGCAAAAACATACGAGCAGGTAGTAAGCATATCACGAAAAGGAGAGAACTTAGGAGGAGTGAAGACGTACTTACTTGACAAAGTTGATCGGACAAATTTGAACGGACGATCGAGTTTTGCTATTCTCCGAGGGTACGGATTCAAGAAGAAATTTCAAAATTCGCGAAGTTTTACTTGCTCGGACGGGTCTTCAATTGCTCGGATTGCTTTGTGATTGCTCGAAGTTTCGATGTTGCTAAAAGTGTGAAGGTGACCATGAGTCGACTATTTATAAGGGCAATTTAGGGAAAGCCAAGAGTCACATCACTGATTTGAATCCTCACCGCTGATCCTCTCCAATCCAAAGGTCAGGTTCATAAGTGGATGGTCACAAGACGTCAGATTTAATGCTTAACAGACGCGTCATGTCAATTGGGTTTAGAACCCCAACCGTTGTTATCGTACCGATCCAACGGTCGCGTCACTTTGCCCGGGATCTTTCCCCCGTGGACCGGACAGACAACTTATTGGGCCTCTTTGCTTTATGGATCAGCGGCCCAAGAGGACCAGTTCACATAATCGGTCCAACGGATAGCTTCCCATACACTCTTCCACAGAGGGCTACGTCAGATCCTAACCGTACTCGGATCTATATATCTCGGATACAAATACTTTTTCCATCTACAGTCCCAGCTATTACGTAACTCGAATTGTAGAAGGAAGGGGGGGGGGGGGGGAGATATATCGAATTCCTAAGAACACGGATGACGGATGTCAACAAAAAGGATTTTTTCCTTTTTTTTTGAACGATTCGGATACGCTCCACAACACACTTGTTCTTTTCATAGTTACCAACTATCTTCTACTAAGATACTTGGAAACTAGGGGGACATATGTTGATACGGACATGTGTCCAATCCGTTAAGGGCGCCATAGAGCGTGTCCTAGAGCGCATCATGGCTTAAATAGCCAATTCAGAATTGGTCCGACCTCACAGGGTCCGTCCTAAGTGAATCAACCAGTACGATAAAGTCACTACACCCTCACAGCTAGTCCGAGCTAGCTGGGAAAAGGACTTCTAAACCCGCCACGCCAAGACAGAATGCCAAACGGACCGGACGAGAGAATCTTGACGCCACCATCACATCAAGACCAAACGATAATGTAACCACCGAGATACTTCCGTGAGACTCTTCGCTCGACATCCAGAGTTACCCAAGGCGATCAACCAAGCAGACAGATCCGTCGAGGGACTAACACGGACCCAACAGGAATAAAGACTCAAGTAGGGAAAAGTTCCAAACTACCCTCTCAGCCCATTGATTAGTATCGATTATCGTTTCACTAACGGGCCATGGCCCAAAGGTAGCATTGTGTCCAAATCAAGCGCACACTGCATCATCTTGTGAGCCCCCTCATAAGCATATGATAACTATAAATATAGTACAAGGTCCAAGACCTTAAGGTAAGCAATATCAATGTGGGAATCCCTAAGTCAATTCCCAAGTGTTATCATAGTCCCTCATAACTATTACATTGAGAGCTTCCAACTCTCTCTTGAGTAAAGTTTCACCGGATCGACATATGCAATCCGTAACTCATTCTAACCCCCTCCCTACTTAGTCCTTTCAGTTTGCAAGCTCGACCAATACTACGCCGGACCTCAAGTCGAGGCGGCATTAGATTAGGTTGCTTGTAATAGTTCGTTAGTTAGTGTTCGAGATTTTACTCCTCAAGAATTAGGTTGCGGATCATAAACTAAACTAATATTTCTAACATAAACTCCCTTTAATGAACATGAAACTAACTTTTAGTTCCTGAAACTAACATTAATGAACATGAAACTAACTCACTTGCACTAAAACTAAGTAATCATGCACTGAAAGTAACTTTTGAGTTCCTGAAACTAACTTTAATGAACATGAAACTAACATTAATGAACATGAAACTAACTAATCATGCACTGAAACTAACTCACTTGCCTGAAACATATAATCATGCCTGAAACTAAGTAATCATGCACTGAAACTAGCGAGGGGTAGTTTTGTCCAGTCAAGTGTGGAGTAAGTTAGAATGACTTTAGTTGCAACACTTTTAGCGAGTGGGCTTTATTTGATATAGTTTCACTAAAGTGATTTATATAGGTAATTCTCCCATATATATAAAAAATTATTGTGGAATAATATAGAAGTACAGCTAGAGTGTTGTCATATTTTCTTTTTAATAGTAAGAGATCTATATAAAGATTTAAATTATAATTGAAGCTCATAGACATTCGCAACTTACTCAACTCTATTTTATTTACTACTAAGTAGCAAGGTACCCACATTTCACCAATGATAACAATAACTCAGCTAATTTATGTGATGGTGGAGATCGAACACGTGATCATGGTTATTCTCCCTTATCCCAGCCGTGCAGTGTAAACTTTGATTGCACATGACCCTCCGTCATTTAAGAATCACAAATAAAGGGTATTTCTGCTATATCCAAGTCAAATATGTCCCAAATATTATTTTGCAACCACTCCACCCCATCTGATGGAGCCTATTGTAAAAAATAGAAACATCAAATTTATCTATATCCATATCAAATAAAAAAATAACACTCGAGAAGAATGTGTGTATAGTATCAATTAAGTACACCATTATAGTAGATAATATTGTTGTTAGCCGACTTTATGGAAACATGCGAGTCATAAAGTCAAAAAGTTTTAGATGAATTTGTCTTGGGACGACGAATTTAAATATATGTTCAAAAAATTTTTTCGGAATTTTGTAGATAAATTTAAACTATATATGCAGCCAACATACAAAAAGGGGTCCCTACAAAAAATAAACATGAAATATATACTGGCTAAAAATGCAACTAATTCTACAAAATTCCTGTGGCGATGTCACGATATAGTTTACGTTTAATTAATAATTTAGAGAAATGGGAGGACAAAATAAATGAATCGAGACAACCCCTGGCACTACAAGAAATCCCGAGTTTAGCAACGGGGGATAGCGACGGATACAATCCGTCGCTACCTAGCGACGAATCACTAGGTTTAGCGACGGATTGGAGACGGATTGTGCGAATTCGCCAATCCGCCTCAAATTGCCGCTAATCTGTCGCCAAATTAGCGACGGATATTTTCGTCGCTAAATAACGACGGATATTTTTTATCCGTTGCTATTTAGGGACTAATATTATATCCGTCCCTAAATAAGTTGACCAAAATAACAAAAAGAAAAAAATAAAGAAAATCGATTTTAGCGACGGATAGGCTATCCGTCGCTACATAGAGACGGATAGTGATCTGTCGCTAAAATATGTATACTATCGCGTAAGTTCTTTCTTCCATTTTCGCTTCAACCTTCTTTTCTTCCTTCTTTCTTCTTCATTTTGCCATTTCCATTTCGACCAAAACTCAATTGCTCCGCCAATTTTGAGTCTTCAAGCTTGTGGGACAAGGAGCTCGTGTGGTCAACCAATTTCATCTTTTTTCACTTAATCAAGGTATTTTCGCTAAAACCCTAACTTTGCCAAATTTGGGGATTTTGTTAATTTCGACTAATTTGAGCAATTGCATGTTTATTGTAAGTATGTAGTAGTTAGTTTAGCTTATATTACGTAGTATGTTAACTTTGAGATGTTCAATTGATATATTGATTGTGAATTTGGATTTTTAGTATAATGTTAGGATGTTTGGAAGTATGTAGGTTGTTAATTTGATATTTTCAGATATGTAGTAGGATTATGAAGATTTAGTTGAGTGTTTTGGAACCCTTACTTGTTGACAAATTTGGGAATTTTGTTAATTTTGACTAATTAGATCAATTGTATGTTTATGGGAGCTATAGTATACTAGCTAGTTAACTTTGTCCAATTGATATATTGATTGTGAATTTGTATTGTTAATTAGTATAATGTTAGGATGTTTGTAAGTACGTAGTAATTTTGATTCGATAAATTCATATATATACACTAGATTATGAAGATTTAATTAAGTGTTTTGAGACTATTTGGTGATTATATTAACGTAAAATGCATGTTATAAATCTAATAATTGTAGACGTGTCAAGCTAATCATATAATTATGAATCCCGATCGTTCATGGATGTACCGTCGCATAGTTAATGGCAGAATTCAGTCTAGTTTTGTGGAAGGGGTTGAATCCTTCATCACTTTTGCGCTTACACAAACTACTTGTCTGAGTGGGGGGGGGGGGGGAAGATGAAGTGCCCTTGCAATGCGAACAAATGTAGGAATAAACAATTTTTGCCTCCTAAACCTAGTGGAGCACTTGAACGTAAGGGGTTCGTGGTCTCAAGATGAGGTATGGTGTTATCATGGTGAGACACGAGCACCGCTCATGGATTATGAGCATCTCTCAAACCGTAAAAGGAAGGATAAAATGTGATCGGTACTCAAAATACGCCTACATCTCGATGCTAATTATGAACATGAACGGATGGAGCAATGGTGTATGATGTCATGTCCAGAGTTCATGGACACCAGGAGCCAAGAATCGAGGGGATGTGGAGGAGCCTCCAATCCTCATGGATCGTGTTCTTTGACTTGCTAGAATCAGAAAGAAGTCGATTTATCTGGTGTAGGCTCACGAGGTGCCAAACCTTCCTGGCCGATGTGAGCTCGGGGAAGATCACGTTATCCTCGAGTTGTCTTTGTTGTCAAGCTAATGAGTTGTAAGGCTAATGGTCAGAACAAGCGAAGCTTCAATGAATGGGTACAAGTAATGTCGGATCTTTGTCCCGAAGAAAACCTAGTTCCCACCAACTTTACCAAAGAAGAAAAGATGTGGGGATTGCCTATGGAAACCATAGATTATTGTGAGGATATGTGCATGATCTATTAGGGGGAGGATAAAGATCTACCAAGTGCAAGTTCTGTGGTAAGGACCGTACAAGCGCTATAAGGAGGGGGCAAAGAAACGCTGAAGAAAAATCTACCACATAAGAAAATGTGGTATTTCCTCTAGCACCTCGCTTGAAGAGGTCAGACGCTTCAAGTGCTTGTGCCGATAAAATGCGGTGGCACAAGGAGCGAGTAATCCCTAAGAGGGAAGAATGGAGCATCCATCGACTCACGCATGGAAACAGCTCGATAAGACCTACCCGAGTTTGCAATGATCCTAGAAATGTACGCTGGGCTTTAGACGGATGGTTTTAACCGCTTTGGAAATGACCGAAGTACTCTTGTCAGGCACCATGTCGACACTGCATAACCCGCCTTGAGTGCATGAAGGAACCATTCATGTTCGATCGTGTTGGTGCCCGCCGATGATCCGTCATGTTCGGATGTGTTCTTGCGCCCCTAATCAAGGATCCGATTGAGTTGTGGGAAAATGGTATCCCGCATATGATGTGTCAACGAAGAAGAACTTTACATGGAGAGCAACATTATCGTACCATGAGTGATTTTCCTGCATCTATGCTATCCGGAAGGAAAACTGGGCTTTAATGCATGTCCACATTGTATGGAAGACATCGATGCATTTAGACCAAGGAGAGCGGAAAGGAATGTTGGTTTGATCACATCGAGATTTCTACCAAAGGACCATACGCTCAGAAGAACAAGACTCAATTCTTGAAAACAAAGTAGTGAACAAAGGCGCCTGATACAACTTATCAAAAGCGTAAATACTTGGAGATAGATAGTCGGGTCTTATGAAAGTGACCAAGTCATTGAGAAGCATAACGAGAAAACTAGCAAAATTGTGGATGGAAGAAGAGAAGCATCTTCCGGGACTTGCCTTATCGAGCAAAGCCTTCTTATACGCCACAACTTGGATTTCATGCATTGAGAAGAACGGTTCAAGAACTTATTCAACACGACGGCAAATTTTCCGAAAACAAAGACACCCCTAAATCTAGAGCCGAGTCGATACATTGTGTAAAAGGCGAGTCGACAAAGGTATCGATAAGGGCATGCTACACAATTGACATCAATCTAGGAACAAACTATTTGATCGGGTGAGGGATTGAAGTTCCGACAACCACGCCTTGGGCGGTGTGTGGATGTGAAGAGGACAAAGGTGTACGGGATGAAGAGCCACGATTTTCATGTGTTCATGGAGAGGCTTCTCCCTGTTGCATTTCGAGAAATGCTACCTAAACCTGTATGGATTCCGATAACCGAGCTGAGCTTATTTTTCAAGAATTTATGCTCAAGGGTGCTTGACGATGAAGTGTTAGAAAATCATGAAAGCAACATACCATTGATTCTATGCAAGCTCGAGCATATCTTTCCTCCGAGCTTCTTTGATTCTATGGAGCACTTGCCGGTTCACCTCCCACATGAAGCGAGGCTTGCTGGACCGGTTCAGTATCGATGGATGTATCCATTCGAGAGGTGTGTGATCAAGGCAATCATTTACTTATAAAGTCTGAATTTTCCCAAGTTACATTGTGTTACATCAACATATATGCATTACAGGTACTTGGGGAAATTGAAGAGGTATGTCAGCAACAAAGGCAAGCCTGAGGGATCGATGGCCAATGCCTACGTGCGAGAGGAAGCTACAACCTTCTGCTCCTATTACTTTGGGGACCATGTCCCGACAAAGGCATCTAGGCCGTCCAGAAACGCAGACACATTTGAAGTTCAAGAGGATGATGACGTTTCCATTTCAATTTTAGGTCTCGGGAGACCTATTGGTGAAGAAAAGATGTAATGGCCGATTGATAAGGAGTCAAGGAAGCCACATATTATGTCCTCGAATCGCAATCAAGTTGACAAATTTATGGAGATTTATGCTCGTGAGTAGCTTTCTTACGCTAACACATGGATTTTAACTTAACTACTATATATATCTAATCATGTAATCGTGTCCATAGCCTTTTCAGAGAAGAATCCAACAATGGCGTATGACGAATTGAAGAACCGCTCAAGAGAAGTTGGAAATGAATTTGCGATTGGTTCAAGGAGTACGTATAAACTCACAACAAAGTCACATGTCCTTACTTAGAATCTCTAGCAGAGGGACCAAACATAAAGGTCTCCACATTCTCATCGCATATAGTAAATGGCCTTAGGTTTCACATAATCGAGTCTAACACCGCCATGGCCACAAGCAATTTCGGTGTGTGTCAGGCAAGATCAAGATGCAAATCGATGATTTGTATGATTTCTACGGAACCCAGACGAATTAAAGTACTTGAATATCCGGGGTTTCCTTTGAAAAGAACCTTCGCTTGATGTCGACGGTATGATCCTACCCAAGTGGTACGAAGACACACGAGCTCTATCGATGGTAGAAATTAACCATAGGAAGAGGTATCGCATAACTTGCTTATCCACTGCAAGCACGTGTGGTGTTTAGCACGCCAGTGGTGTTTATTGATATCAAGCCTCAAACGCGATAAGGCATCGTTGATGATGCGATGTATACAGCCCGCCCAAAGTAGAGTACATTGATAAGGACGACTCAATCAAGAAGAGGTCGCCGATCAAACAAATGAGAAAGCCCGCATAAGCCGATGATGAGTTCATAGACCGCATGAAGACCAATTTATAGACTTAACAATAGCCGAGGAGGACGGGATATGTGTATCAGATGCTTAGTTGTTATGTGTATATATGCTTAGTTGTTGATTATTATTACTTTTGTGCTTTAATATATGTCAAATGTATATGTTTTACATGCATATTCATGTATTCTTTACTAACACATTTTTCCGCAATTTCTTATATGTTCTTGCAGATGCCGCGCCAAAGGAAGTCGACATACCTTCCTCCCGTGTAGGGGTAATAGGGGAGTCCATCGGGTTCTAGTAGTACACCAATGAGTCATGCTACTAGTCCTCTCGCTGGATACATTGGTGGGAGCAAAGCCGCCTCGTGTTCCAGAGACTCCACCGCCTACACGCCACATGCCCGGTGACTACCACTGACGGGTGTCCTATCGACATTGACCGACGTGCTACATTCTGTGGAAGTTTGTTGTTCTCAACGTTAGGAACAAGTAAGTATTATGCATTTGTAGAACATACAATTAAGATAAATATATGTTACATGATTTTACTAATGAATATTCGTTTCTTGTTTGTCTCATTGATAACAGGTTTTGGCCACTGGATGCCTCGGACAAACTAGGCAAAATATTTAGGGGGAGGAGGGAGATGCCGGGACAGGGAGGCGAGAAGTGGACAAACGTCCCAGATCGGATGAAGCACTTTTACTTAGTCATGGGTAAGCTTAAATGTTACAATGAATGCTTTATTTGTTCTTTTAATCATTGTGTTAATGTGTGTGGTATGTTAGCCACTATATCTGTGAGTGGTATGTTAGCCACTGAACTTGGGTGATATGTTAGTCACTACTGTGTTAGTCAATTTTAGGACAATTTGAGTGGTATGTTACCACTAAGCTTGTTTTGATGTGTTAGTCACCATTCATGAACTTGTGTGTCATTTGAGTGGTATGTTCACTACAAGAAAACCAGGAAAAAACGACGTTATGGGGCGACGGATAAAACGACGGATCGGTAAACTGGGCGACGGATATTTATCCGTCACTAAGTTTGACTTTTATTAAAAAAAGAAATAATTTTTTTTTGAAAAAGCGACGGATAGATTATCCGTCATTTTATAGCGACGGATACTATCCGCCGCCAAAATGGCGACGATTCGACTGGCCGACGGACACGTGTCCATCGCCCGTAGTTTCCTAATTTATTTACGTAGAGGCACTCCTCATTTTCTTCATCTTCTCCTTCTTCTTCCTCATTCTCTTCTTCTCCTCTCTTCGTTTCCGTGAATTGTTCGTTATTCCGCCAATCTTGGTGCCTAATCAAGCTAGTGGGACAAGGAGTTTGTTTCTTTGATCAATTTCAGATTTCTACCGATTAATCAAGGTATTTTGGCTAAAACCCTAGTTTTTTAAAATTTGGGGATTTTATTTATTTTGATTAATTTGAGCAATTATATGTATATATGATAAGTATGTAGTAGTTAGTTTAGTTAATTTGATCAATTATATGTAATTTGTTCAATTTGATAGTTAGTTTAATTAATGATATGAATGTATGTAGTATGTTAAGTTTGGTATGTATGAATGTATGTAGTTAGTTTGATTTGTGTGTTAAGTATATATAGTTAGTTTAGTTAATTTGATATGTTTGTTAAGTATAGAAGTATGTAGTTTTGATTTGATAAATTTGTATGTTAAGTATGTAATTTGATATGAATATATGTAGTAATTCGATATGTATAGAGTAATTAGTTAATTTGATATGTATGTTAAGTATATAATATATGTACTAAGAGGTTGAAATGGTTAAATTATTTGCCCAATTTTGTAAATATCGAACACTTAATTAATAATTAATTTATAAGCAACATATAATAATTAATAATTAACCTCACAATCTTCTTATCCAAATTGGAATCGATCTAATAAATTAAATACGATCTAATCAATTGGAACGCCTCAAAGTTAAAATAAAGTATACAATGAATTCGACTGCTCATGGATGTACGATCGCATTTGCGTAAATGGCGTAGTTTCTAGGAGTTTTGTAGAAGGGTTAAAGGTTTCATCTCGCTTGCCATGGGACGTCTGTTTGTGCAATTGGGGTTGATAAAGTGTCCCGCACATTGAAACCGCAGAACAAGCAATTTATGACCCTACAAAGATTCGAGCACTTATGACGTTATGGATTCATGCCCGAGTATCATGTATGGATTCATCACGGTGAGGAAGCACCGCCCATGGCATACCTCCAATGGAGGGAGAGGCGGGTTTGGGGCCGCCTATCGAAAGTGCCTTTTCGCTTGGTTGAACATGTGCATGGTGTATCGGGAGGAGGATGTAGATCCGCTGGAATGCAAGTTATGTGGTAGGAGCGCACAAGTGATGAGGAGGATCGTGCATGAGAATGAGGAGTTTCATCTGCTTTTGTCTCAGTTTGTATAACTAGTAATCATTAGTTGATATATATATGATACCAAACATTATGGTAAAATTGAAGTGATGTAACTTATATTATGTAATGCCGAATAATTGACCGAGCTAATGTAACTTATATTACGTAGCAATTGATTGAATTATTGTGAAATTGATTTATTATCGTAAATGAAAGAACTCGATCTAATGAATTCAAACGTGTCGTTATTATCTAATTATTCAATGAATACCGATCGTGGATGGATGTATTGTCGCATTTCAATGGCGTAGTTCAATGGAGTTTTCAAAGGGGTTCAAGGTTTCATTGCATTTGCAATGTCAAACCGCTTGTAAAGGATGGGTTGATAAAGTGTCCTCAGGCAATGAAATAGTGCGTAAACAAGCAATACGTGACTCCTAAAGTGGTAGTCCAAGACTTGAGGAAAAATGGATTCCTCACAGACGTATGGAATCATCATGGTGAGGAAGCAAGACCGCCCAATACATATGACCAATACAGTATGTGGAAGGAAGAGAAAAATGAGGGGAACAAAGTACATTTGAAGGCGATGCTATTCGAGCTCGAATAACAAATGGTGTACGATGTCATAGGGCGGAGTTCGTGGACACAACCAACACCGAAACCGAGGTGGAGGTGGAGGAACCACCAATCCCGAGGATCGCTTGTTCTTCGACTTGTTAGAATCATCAAGGAAGCCGGTTTACCCGGTGTAAGCTCACCGAGTCAGTTTTGTTAGCTCGGCTAACGAGTTGTAAGGCTAATGGCCAACAATCAAATGAGCTTCAATGAATGGGTCGACGAATGTCGGACCTTTGTCCCAAGAAAACCTAGTTCCCACCAACTTTACCAAGCCAAGAAAAGATGCGGGATTAGGGTCACTGTGGTAACCATAGACCGTTGTCCTAAAATGTGCATGATATATCGAGGAGGATGCAGATCTATTAGAATGCAAGTTCTGGGTAAAGAACGGCATAAGCTGCTAAGGAGGGGGCCGAAAGAAACGATAAAAGAAAATCTCTCACATAAGAAAATGTGGTACTTCCTCTCGCACTCGCTTGAAAAGATCAGATGCTTCAAGTGCTTCATGGATAAAATGCGGGCACAAGGAGCGAGTAATCTCGGATAATGCGTAAGGTGGTAGAATGGACCATCCAACAGACTCACCGCATGGAAATCGCTTTGACAAGACATATCCAGAGTTTGCGTACCAATCTAGAAATGTACGCTTGGGACTTTGTAATGATGGTTTTAACCTGCTCGGTAGTGAACGAATACTTTTGTTGGCCGCTTATGCTCACACCGCATAATCTTCGGTGAGTGCATGAAGGAGCCATTCATGTTTCGATCGCATTGGTGCTCGGGCCGAAGATCCCGGATCGACGCTGATGTTTTCGCAACCCCTAATCAAGGAGCCGATCGAGTTGTGGACGGATGGTATCCTCAAGATATGATGTGTCGACAAAAAGAACTTCACCTTGAGAGCAGCTCTTCTTGGACCGTGAGTGACTTCCGTGTACCCATGCTATCCGAAGGAAAACTGCAGGAAATATGCATGTCCACATTGCTTGGAGGATACGATGCATTTAGACCAAGGGTAGTGGAAAATTTTGTTGGTTTGATTGTCATCGAGGTTGCTAGAAAGTGACCATCCGCTCAGAAGAACAAGGATCAATTCTTGAAAAATAAAGTCGTTAACAAAAATCCCCAACAAGACTTATCGGTGCACAAATTCTTATGAGATTGATAGATCGGGTCTTATGAAGGTGACCGAACTTAGGTGGATGAAGCATAACGAGAAAATTGGTAAAAATGTGGTTGAGGAAGAGAAGCATTTTCGGGACTTGCTTTATCGAGCAGCCTTCTTATCCGTCACAACTTAGATTTCATGCACATTGAGAAGAACGTGTTCGAGAACTTATTCAATACACTTTGCAACATTGAGGGAAAACAAAGGACCATGCGAAGTCTAGATCCGAAAGGTTGACGTGGTGTAAAAGGCCCGAGTTGACAAAGAAGGATGAGAATGGTAAGTGGCCAAAGCGCTACACAATCGACAACGCTTCTAGGTCAATTTTGTTTGATCGGGTGAGGGCATCGAGTTTCCCGATAATTACGCCTCAAATTTAGAGAGGTGTGGATTCAAGAAGACAAAGGTTTATGGGATGAAGAGCCACGACCGTCATGTGTTCATGGAGAGGCTTATCCCTAGCATTTCGAGAGCTTCACCAAACACGATGGACCGCTATCACCGAAGTCGAGCTTATTTTTCAAAAATTTAGGCACAAGGGTGGTTCATGATAAAGTGTTGGAAAATCTTGAAAGGAACATACCATTGATTCTATGCAAGTCGGAGCGATCTTTCCACCGAAATGGTTTGATTCTATGGAGCACTTGGGTTCACCTTCCTCATGAAGCGAGACTTGCGGATCGTTCAAGATCGATGGATGTATCCATTCGAGAGGTACTTGGGAAATTGAAGAAGTATGTCAACAACAAAGGTAAATCAAGGTTCGATTGCCAATGCCTACATTCGAGAGGAAATCGCAACCTTCGCTTATTACTTTGATGAACACGCCCCACGAAGACAAAGAAGGTCGCTCAAACGCAGATACATTCGTAGTTCAAGCGGATGATGAGTTTTCCTATCTGCCTTCGTGGTATCAGGAGACCTCGTGCAGCTAAGAAAGAATATCTACGGATAAAGAGTTGAAAGCAAACAATATTATGTCCTCACGAATTGCCGAGGTTGACCAAAGATATGGTACTATTTACAGGTGAGCAACCATTTATTTAAATTTTAATATAGCAAGCAAGTCTCTACTTCAATTATAGACTTATAATCGAATCAATGTTTGCGCTTTTTCAAAAGCGTTGTTTGGAAGAAAATCCTCGATGACGAGGATACACTAGAGAACTACTGACTCAAAAATTCCTGCATTTCCAGATTGGTTCCAGAGTATGTCCGAATCCTATTAACAACGCCACATGCATATACTTAAAGGCTCTCGCAGAGGGTCCATTCAAAAGGTCTACACATTCCTGTGTTATATAGTCAATGGCCTTAGGTTCCACATGACCGAATGTAACACTACCATGGCGTAAAAGCAACTCCGGTGTGTGTTAATGGTGCGTAAGAGTATGGAGACGCTACTTTGTTTGATTTCCATGGCAAGCTAAAACGAATTGTGAGGATTGAATATTCGATTGCCATTTAAACGAACCTTCTTGTTTGACGCCGAGTGGTATGATCCTAATCCAGAGGTACGAGGAAGAACGAGCGGTATGAAATGGTTGATGAACCAAAAGAAGAGGTACCAACCAAGTATGAACCATTTATTCGCAACTCAACGACAAGTGGTGTTTCTTGAATATCCAAGTAAAATGCGATAAGGGGAATGGTTAGTCATGTACCTATTCGTTTCGCCGAAAGTGGAGTACATTGAGAAAGACGACTCAATTACCAACTCATACCAACAAGAGGATGTCGATAAACAAGGTAAGATCCCATAGAAGCGTATGATGAGTTGTTTGATCCGCACGAGGACCAATATGTAGCCTTAGAGGACGCGATAACGGTATATTATGTGTATTATGAGTAATTATATGTGTTATTATAATCATATGTATTATAACTCATACTAACACATTTTTATTGTATTTATTACATTTTTTGCAGATGTCATGACAGGTCAGCCCACCTATCGCTCCCCCACGCAATGGGCCGCATGATAGTGGTGGGTCGGGACACCGCCGACAAATGTGAGGGCTCAAGATCGTGACAAGAGGTCTCGATTCCCCGAGACCCCAAGGTGAGAGCAAAGCTGGTTCTACCACCAGGACACATGTCGGAGGACGACCACGACGATTGTCCCTACCTCATGTTCGATCCAAACAATCCCAACGCCACGGGACGGCTTGCCCGTGATTTTCCCTATTGGTCCCGCCAAGTAAGTATTATACATTCTTCTTAAATATGTAAAACATAACCGATAATGATAGTCGACAAGTATAAATTGTTGTACTAAAGTAATATATATTCGCTTTTGTATCTTATACATCGACAATGCCTATGGCCCTGGAGGTGCACAACAAACTAGGTGACATCTTCCTGAGGTGAGAGAGCCACCAAGGTGGTGGTGAGTGTTGGAGCCACATCTCGAGCGCATGAGGCCGAGTACTTCAATGAGCCGAGGGTGTTAAAATATGACATTCATTTGTTTGTAATTATAATCGCTTTAATATGAGTGGTATGTTAGCCATCGTATGTGAGTGGTATGTTAGCCACTTTATTTGGGTGATATGTTAGTCACCATTGTGTTAGTAAATTTTAGGACAATGTGAGTGGTATGTTAGCCATCATGTGAGTGGTATGTTAGCCACTTTATTTGGGTGATATGTTAGTCACCATTGTGTTAGTAAATTTTAGGACAATGTGAGTGGTATGTTAGCCACTATATGTGAGTGGTATGTTAGCCACTTTATTTGGGTGATATGTTAGTCACCATATCTCATATGTTGTTAGGACATGTATCGACTTTGGATGTTGTATGAAATTGGGAATGTAGAAGGAGTACTTCATTCAAGAGTTGATCCCACAGATCCGTTACTAGACCGTGGATCCAAACTATACAGGATATGGTCTGACGTGAAGGCCATTCGATCGGGTGGCCCAATCCTCCACAAAGTTGATGCATGAGTGGGCCCTTTAGGATGCTTCATCGGCCGAATCGATGTCCGTGACGTTGTTTGAACCAACAGTGTAACCGGCATCCTACCGACACGGCAGAAGGGCCGTCACCACCTTGGGAGGCGATTCATCACACCGATTATTATCAATCGGTGCGATATATGTGTTTTGCAATCTAGCATTACGTGTATGTATGAAGTCTCTCGCTTCTATTACTTGTAGATGATAAATTGTCGACTAGATCTCGCTTGATTCAGTGGCACGGGAGGTGACATCCAAGTATGCCATCTTCAAGAAGGCCAAGGTATATGGGTATGGACCGATCACGGCCTCGCCTATTATGTATGTTTATGTTGCTTAAAGTTCATATTTGTACACTATTACAAGTTACTTTTAAAAAAGAATCGATCATGATATCTGCTATTTACGATTTCAGTCGAGGTTGATGCTCATGTGGCGAGGCAGAGGACGAGACGGTGATGTGTTGTCAATCAACAAGTTGACAACATCTTCCTAGAGGTCAACAAACCGACAAGAAAGGACGAATATATGGACTGGAGCCTCGGCCAGATCCTGCTAGTCCGGTACTCCTCATCATCATCCCAGCAGCCCAGACGTCCTGCTTACACACGTGACTGTGTCTTGAAATGGTGCAACAAGTCCGGAACAAAGTTGCTCGGCTAACTCAAGAGATGGAGCAACAAAGGACGAGATGGAGCGCCATGACAGAGAACGTAAGGAGGAGAACGAGCACCTTCTACATGTATGGAGCTTCATGTCCCGCCCGCCATCACCCACACCCACCCCGCCGATAGCTAGTTATGTATCAGTATGTTCGGATTTTTTTCATATTTACACTTGTTTCGATAATTTCTCCATTCAATATTACTTTTTTATTCATTGAAACATTTTCCGTATTATTGATTTATTATCAACATTATATTGATTAAATAGGTGAACTACAAAAATAGGGATTAATATGAAATAAATAGTGACGGAATTAGTGACGGAATTCAAGAATGTAATTAGTGACGGAATTTCAAATTCATTACTAGTCCAATTAAATATTTAGCTTATGATAGATTCTATCTGTCAAGAATATAGCGACGGATAGAATCTATCCGCCGCTATATTTCGGAATTAAAAAAATAATTGGTCATCCGCCCAATTCGCGAATCGATGACGGATTGTTATCTGTCGCCACGTTTTAGGGGGGCGACGGATTTTCATCCGCCGCCATGCACTGTGTTTTTGTAGTGGTTAGCCACCGAACTTGGGTGATATGTTAGTCACCATCAGGTTAGTCAATTTTAAGACAATTTGAGTGGTATGTTACCACTAAGCTTGTTTTGATGTGTTAGTCACCATTCATGAACTTGTTGTGTCATTTGAGTGGTATGTTAGCCATCGAACTTGGGTGATATGTTAGTCACCATTGTGTTAGTCAATTTTAGGACAATTTGAGTGGTATGTTACCACTAAGCTTGTTTTGATGTGTTAGTCACCATTCATGAACTTGTCAGGTCATTTGAGTGGTATGTTAGCCACTAAACTTGGGTGATATGTTGGTATTTATTCATGAACTTATTGCACACACTTGTTGAGTGGTATGTTAGCCACTGAACTTGGGTGATATGTTGGTATTTATTCATGAACTTATTGCCCACAATTTGAGTGGTATGTTAGCCACTAAACTTGGTGTTATATTTAAATTGTTATCTTTCTTTAAACTTGTGTAATTTTTACTTTGAATGGAATTATTGTAGAAGGACTACTACATTCCCAATGCCTTGGTGTCCCAAATTGTACTGCTTTTAGACTTTAGGTCCTACATCTATAGGAAAATGGTTTAGAAAATGAAGGAGACACGCATAACCAACTCTGGGTGGGGATGACGAGTGGGCACTTTGGGAGGCGTACTAGAATGATCCCTTTGTCCAGTATCAAGCTTACAAGAACAGACAAAACCATTTGTCTGAGCCGCGAGATGGTACGGGCACTGCCAGACATCACTATGGGTCGCGAGCTGTTGTTACGCATCACGGATGGAGGTTAGTAAATATGTTGTTTATGACTTGGAATATGATACATAACAGTTTTTTGCTTTCATTTCAATCAACTAACTACTTGTTTGGACATGTGTTTTTTTAGGCCAATAGAGGACAACCGAAGAGTGCTCTATACCACTTCAAGAAGGCTGTCAAGAATGGCATTTGGACTGATGTGAGGGCCGAGCGTATTGCGGTACGTTTCTTTCTTAAGGTTAACATTTGTATTTGAGTATTTTAAAGTGATTCCTAAAATTGCATCTCATTTCATATGCAATTTACAATTGCAGAGTGAGGTGGAGAGGAGGATGGATGAGAGGATAATCGACGGTCATGAGTTGTCAATTGAAGAGAAAGACCAGATCTTCTTCGAGGTCAACCCAATGGATAGCAAGGGTCGAACATATGGATTGGGAAGTTTGGGCCCTTCCATGAGTTCTTGTAGCTTCTCGGTCCTGTGGATCAGATCGCAATCTAATCTCTTCACACAGACTGTGTTCAAGAGATGATGACTCCTTCCACTGTGAAATAGCTGCGACCAAGGCAGCTTACGAGCAAGTGCTTGAGGAACAGGCTCGTATGGCTCAGCGGATGGACGCTTTGACCCAGATGTTCAGCACTTCTTCCCAGTCTCACCCACCGCCTCCTCCCGATTCTTAGTTACATCAGAATTATATTGTTTACGCTACATATATACTTTGACACTATTTCACCTTCTTGTGCTTGCATACTTTGGACTTGTTATGGAAAATTTATATAGTTTCGGGTATATTAATGCAATTTAATTGTTTCGGGTATATTATCTATGATTATATTATGTGAAAAAAAAAAACAGGTGAAATGTGAAACAGAAATATAAAAAATAATTTTTTTTAAACAAAGAATTTAGCGACGGAAAAATCCGCCGCTAAATTCACTTAACTATATGATTAGCTCATTGAATTTAGCGACGGATTAAAATCCATTGCTAAATGTCAAGCTTAACTAAGGGCGGATTAGTGGTGGATTTAGCGACGGAAAAATCCGTCGCTAATTAGCGATGGATAAGTAATCCGCCAATTCGACGGATCGTCAACGGATTAATCCGCCGTCATTGTCGTTATTTAGCGACGGAATACTTATCCGCCGCAAAAAATAGTGACGTTGTTTGGGGATTTGGATTATCCGTCGCTAAGGATTTAGCGATGGATTGGCACCGCTTTAGCGACGGAATTAAAACAGTATTTTTGTAGTGGTGGTATGTACCTCATGTAACGATCTTGGTATGGATAATTCAAATCTACCAATCCAACATCATCATAAGAACACCCAATTGATTATCTATGTGCTAAAACGTTAGCCTCACGCTTAACTCCGGCAAAACTTCATGGAACAAAATTATCCATCAAATGCATGCATTTTATTGAAAAGTGAAACAAAGGGGCAAAGTAGAAATTTTTTGATGTAAGAAGTTTAATCACAAAATAACAATCCCTTTCAATTACTACGTGTTACCACTCAAAATTTCGAACAAATTTAGCTCTTAATTTGGCAAACCTTCCACATATTTAGCAAACCATAAGACATAAAATTTTATCAAGCAATAACATTAATTGCCCTCATGATCCCTTGCAACAATACTAATATGTCCCTGACTCGCTTAACCGTGATCAAAATTCATGCTGTTAGGATGGTTGGAATTTGAATGAATCTTGTGGGATTTAGCTCATCAACTTTATATATCATATTATATTATATAAGAACACCAAACCGATAATCTAAGTACTAAAACATTAGCATCATGTTTAACTCGCTAAAACTTCATTGAACAAAATTTCACCCTCAATTCGACTGCTCAACCGTAGAATCAAAATTTATTAATTTCTTGTTAAATAGATGGAGGTATTAAATATTTAATAAACACTCTATTTTTAAAAATTATGTTATTTCATTTTATTTTATTTATATTTTATTTTAGTGAATAAAATGATTTATTTAATTAATAATAATATTATAGATTGGTATTTTTGGATTCGTCTTGTCATGCAATTGAAATATATGTTCAAAATATTATCGGAGTTTTATAGATAAATTTATATGATATTTAATAAAACTATATATGCCAAATATATAAAAATGAACATTATTGAAAGATATAGTGGTTAAAATGCAACTAATTGCACAAAATTTCACGCATTTATTGAATTAATTTAATAAATTCTATATTTTAAAATTCTGTTATGAATATCTATTTAGATTTTGATCAAAGAATATAATGACTTATCTTAGATCGTAAAGGTGGTTAGTACTCTCGTTCACTTGAATCGTGAAAGAGGAAAATCACTAAGTATGTTAGTCTAGAAAATCTTGTATAGGATGTTAGGTCTCAATGTAATTTTATATCTTTGAAGAAGACCAAGAAGAAGGCATCCAACAGAGAGTTCAACCAATTTTGAAGTTTTGAAGACTACATAAGATTGTCAAGATTTAAGGCCATCGACACCTATGTCGACATCTTGAATAAACAAGTGTTTTCAATAAACAAGTTTTGCAAAAGATATCGAAACACAAGGTTTCGAACTATTTAAAAGTGCCCATATATCTACACTCGATACCCCGATAAAACTATGTTTCCGGAAACAATGTTTCAACAGCATCCAAGATGTGAAGGTCTCTGAAAGGGACATGCAATGCTTCGTAGCATGCATAGTTCCGCTACACTACAGACAAAATGCAATAAATGCGCAGACAAAGACATCCGAACAAAAGAGAAAATCAAAAGAGACAACGCCTTATGCAAAGATTATTTACGTATATCAATAGTTTGAATTTCCTTGCTTCATCTGATACTATTCAATCGGCATGATTTTCAACTATAAATATCAACACTTAGAATGCTTGAACACACATAACACACCAAGAACTTACATCTACGAACTTATTCTTTCAAGCATACAAGTCATTAATCTACTTATTCACTAGCTTATCAAGCTTTAAGCTCTTCAATTTATAGGCCATCTCCATTGAGTTGCAAATGGAGTTGCAACTCCAATGGAGTTGGCTCTGCACTCCAAGAGCAATTACCGGGCCTCGCCCCAAATTTTGGCGAGGCCAATACCAATTATGTTTTTTTTAAATTTTTTTTGTTTTCTTTTCTTTTCTCTTTTCTTTGTTTTGATGAGTTGGTTTTTTTTTTCTTTCTATTTCTTTTCCACTTTTGTCTCTTTTATCAGATTGTAATTTTTTTCAATTTCATATATTATTGAATATTTTCATATGATAATAAAATTTGTAAATTGTAAATAATAGAAACATACTTACATATATAAAATATTACTTGTAAAATTTAAAATACATATTATTTGAATTTAAAATCACACTTTTAAAAATTGAAAAGATTACGGATACTAAAAACGAAACGATTTGAAAAACATTATAAACTAGATTATAATGACCATCCTTACGATTTTGTCACGCGACGATCATGTCTTGCATGTAGTAGCTTAAATGTAAACTATATTTAAAATACTTATTACTTGTTTAAGTAATGTAATTTCTATTTTCAAGTAATGTATTTGAAAAAATAATGTGATTTATTATAATTAATTAACGACATTTAAAATAAATTTAAAAATAAAGTTTAAAAGGAAATAAGAAAAGAAAATGAAATGAAAAATTAAGTTTGAAAGAAATGTGATAATAAAATAAATTTAGGACTCAACTGTTGGAGAAGAGAATTGTAGAGAGTTGCAAAGAGGGTTGCAGTGAGTGGAATGCTGACGTGGCAGAGAGTGGGTTGCAGAGTCAGAATCACGGAGATAGCCTAAGTAGCACGAAAGTTCTAAGTGTCCCGATCCTTAACAAGCATTGCTATCTGTGAAGGAGTTGAATCAAAAGATCAAGTATCTAAGTTTCATTCTCTAGAACATTTAACATAGACTCGGTCAAGAATAACAAATCACCACACATTGTGAAGTGTGTTATGATTCTTGTTCTATAGAGTATTCCTACATAACCGAGAAAGTTATTAAGACTACTCACCGACAAACTACCTTAACCAACACCTTAAACGGGCGTGAGTATGTAAAGTACTTAGTTTGGGAAACTAAGGAATAACTCCAAGGTTATCGAGCATAGGAAGTACTTAGTTTGGGAAACTAATGAATAGCTCAAAGGTTTCGAGTATAGGAAGTACTCAAGAGAAAGCCGGGAATAACTCATGGGGAACACTTGGTCAGAATCTAGTGTAAAAGGAAATCAAGGGATAGGTTTATTGTAAGGAGAACTCAATATCTATCTTAGTGAATTTCAAGTCCTGAGAAAGGGCGAGTGGATTAGTTGAGGGATTACGCCACCTCAGATACCACTATAAAGATCTCGTATATTTACTTTTTGCAACTTATTACTTGCTTTATTTACCTTTTGAGTATTTACACACTTATATCTTGCTGAGCACGTGCACTTATCACAAAAAAGTCTTCTGCTCTTTGAAATTAAGTATCAGATATCTTCAAAGATATCTGAGAAATTGTGTTTATCGACAAAAGTTGTAAAAGACTATTTACCCCTGCCTTTTCCTTTCGTTATCTCGACCAACAATTCCATTATTTCATTTTATCTTATTTAATAAATTTATATTTTATTTTAATGAATAAAATGACTTATTTAATTAATAATAGTATTCAAGATTGGTGTCATGGATTCCTTGTCACCATTTAATTCAAATATATGTTCAAAATATTTTTCGAATTTTTGTAGATAAAGTTATATTAGATTTAATAAAAACTATATATGTAGTCAACATACAAAAAATAACAGTAAAATATATAATTAAGAAAACATTTGAATGGACCGGATTGCCCTTACTAATTGTTCTAGACATCAAGATGAACTGTAAACAGACCAAAACATCCTCCACAAACTTTTCTAGCCAATAGGAATTGAGTATTCGCCACGGCATGGGAATGGACTAATAGTGTCGAGGTAAAACCTCAAACACTAACTAACTAAACTATTACAAGCAACCTGCCTAAGGCCCGCCCGACTTGAAGTCCGATGTAGCACCAGGCCAGCTAGGATACCCGAAAGGACCGGGGTTTAGAAAGAGGGACCCGGATGGCCTATGTCAATCCGGTAAGAGACTTTACTCAAGAGAGAGTTGGAAGCTCTCAATGTAATAGTTACGAGGAAGGTTGTGAAATCAAGAGTGTTTACGATTTTGATTTGCTTTTCCTTAACACTTGTCACTTACTTTAAGGTCTGACCTTGTGCTATTCTTATAGTTATCGATATTATGAGATTGCCCATAAGATGATGCCAAGTGTATGCCTGATTTGGACACCAATGCTACTCGCCCAAGACCCATTAGTGAACAAGAATCCAATACTAATCAACGGGCCCGGAGTAGTTTGACCTTTCCTCCGAGAGTACTGCTCGCATGTTGGGTCCGTAAGTTCCTTTGTAGATCTGTATGCTTGGTTGATCTAGCCTTAGGCAACTTAAGGTGTCCGCATCTAGAGTTCCACAAGTATCTCATTTGTTCCGTTATATACGCTTGGTCTTATCAGGATGGTGGCGCCCCAGATTCTCTGCTCGTCCGCTTAGCATCTTAATACCGATGCCAGGTACTTGGAAGGACCATGTGACCTTTTGTCGTTCGAATTCATCCATCTAGCTTGGTCGGACCTAATGGAAATGGCGGTCGATTTGTAAATACTAGTCAATTCGAGATGGTTTCTTTATGTCGGATCATTCAAAGGTCGATCGGCAATGAATAGGCTATCTCAGCCTTGATGCGCTTTTAGACACGCCTTTCGCGCCTTAACGGATTGGACACATGTCCGTATCAACATATGTCCCCTAGTTTCAAGTATCTTAGTAGAAGATAGTCAGTAACCATGAAAAGGACAAGTGTGTTGTGGAGCGGTCCGGATTAATCTAAAAAGGAAAATATCCTTTTGTTGGGATACATCGTCTGTTCTTAGGAATTCAATATATCTCTCTCTTTTTCCTTCTAACCGTTATGTAACAGCTGGATCGTAGATGAAAAGGTATTTGTATCCTAGATATATAGATCTCGAGTACGTTAGGATCTAAGGAAGTCCGATGTGGAAGAGTGTATCGAGGTTATCCGCTGGACCGAATATGTGAATGGTCCTCCCGGACCATTGATCCGCCCACGGGAAAGATCCCAAAGTGATGATCATGGATTGAAAGATATCAACGTCAGATTTTAAACCCAATTGATGCGACGCTCGATGAGCATTAAATGCGATGCATCGTTAGCCGCCCACTGTGAACCGCACAACCGCTGATTGAATAGATCAACGGCTGGGTTTAAATCCAAGTGATGTGACTCGCTTTCCCAAATTGCCCTTTATAAATAGTCAACCCATCACCACTTTCACACTTTAGCCACATCAAACTCGTAGCGACTATAAAGCAATCCGAGCAATCAAAGATCAATCCGATCAACCTAAACTCGCAAAATCTTGGAATTTCCACCAGATTCGCACTGAGAGCTAGCAAGGCTTCACGTCTGCCTGCTTATCAAGTCAACTTTGTCAAGGGCACGCCTCAATTCCTCCTAAGGTTTTTCATTTTCGCGATATGCTTGTCAATGCTCAGATATTTTGCCTTGAATATCCGATTGTCGGTTCGTGGTTGCAATGTCGCTTAGTGGTATGTTTCAATAATAGCCTTAATTGAACACTCCTCCTCAGTCAGAGCATGCTAATTTCCTTTACCGTAACCTGCTGATTTGTCTCAGTCACGCCCATCGTAACCAAAACTTGATTACGCGTTTATTTGGTGATGTGTCGCGCCATCGCAATACGCCTTTCGAATTTTCCCCGTTAACGTGCCGGTAGGTAGACATTATGCCGATGGCACGCCCCCTGTGCCATGGTTAGTGCCCATAGTGTTGAAACTATACTTCATGCGTAAAACTGCAACAAGAGAAATTGCCGGATCGCTTGACTTAATAAGACATCTAAATGAACTCGACAATCACAATTATCATTTCACCCATTTTCTTCGCCTAGGATGTCCGGGAGCGATATTCGTAACCAACATGAGGCTCAAGGTTACAATGATGGAGTAAACTCTGATCGAGTCCGTGGACTTAACCATGTCCGTAGGGAGATTTTCCGTTGTGGACCTCAGGTCTTCTAGGACTCGACGCCGACAAAGAGTCTGTGGTGTCAGAAACTCAAATGACGTAGCAAAGGGGCCTGTGGAGATGTTGCTAGGATTAGGTCACTAGTCCAATCTCGGACTATAGGTGTTGGAACGCCACTGATCCAATGAACCTCAGATCGAGGGAAGGCGACAGTGGGGAGGCCGACGAAATGGAAATGTTCGAGGTCAGAAGAGGACCGTGTTGTGGCGGAAACAGTCCGTTTCAACCCGAGCACGCCCGGAGACCAAGGTGGCGAGGAGGAGGAGGAAGATGGTGAATAAGAAGAAGATGAGGAGGAGGAGGAAGGAGAGGAAGGTTCTCCGCCGCTCATGGAGACGCACTAGTCGTCGGATTGCGTTACATCCCACAAGGCCCGCCACCCAATCTTCCGTTAGTACAGGACACGGCAAAGGCCGCTAGAATCAAATTCCCTCGCCTCCGGCCAGGATAGTGTATGAATTTGGAGAGTTAATACGGACGGGCCTCTCCTACCCGTCTGCCAAGGTTAAGGTGGAGGACATTCCAGAGTGGAGGCGGAAGTGGAGATTCGAGTCTGTTGAAATCATGGTGCCCGAGCCCCACATGCATTTTACAACTCCACGGGTACATGTAGCGGTATGAGGTAGCTACCGTGGGATGGAAGGTCCTATTGCACCGTAGATAAAGCATATCTTCAACCACATCGATCGGTCCGAGTCAGTTATCCCAAAGACTTTGGGTAACCTCATTTGCTTTGTCATTTTTGTAAAAAGAAGGCAAATGGTGAATCTCGAGAACTTTAGGCAATAGGCGTTTTCCATGTTACCTTTAGTCCGCAATCTCCTATTTTATACTTTTGTAGCTAGAAACCATACAACTTCATTTCCACTCCATTTCTTCCTTGGGGTCAAGTGGTGGGATAAGTATATTTTGTTCGATGGCCCCAACTGGATGTCCGAGAGGCAACGAGAACCATGGGGTCCGCCGACAAAGTTCTTAAGGGAGACTATCCTGATCGCCGCTTCCAAGAACGTGGCTCCACGGGTGGCGGAAATCCACAAGAAGAATGACCCACCCACTTACCTGCTCCACGGATTGATCTCACACCACGCCTTTACTTGAAAGTAATCGACCGACGCTGGAAGTTGGAGGAAGACTGACTTCAGAAGGATTTTTAACTTAGGATTTGTGCTCTTCTTTCTTGGAGTGCTCTATCTTGATCATGTATTTCCGCAGCTCGTAATTCTTCCTTTTACGGTATCCGACGCCTTTATTTTATTCTCGCACCACCGTTCGAGTATATCATGTCGACGCCCGTGAAAAGAAAAGTTGCAGAGTGAACAACAAGCCTCGGAGGTCGCCACCGTCGAGGACCAAAATCATCAACACATCCGCTGGTCTTCCGGTTGTCGGATCCAAAAATGCGGTGTTTGCCGCAGAGGAGGAAAGGCGAACAAGGCCGAGAAGATCCACAGCCTTGGTGCCCGACAAGGGCAAAGGTCCGCCACTCAGAGCGCCATTGCTCTAAGCCACCCGCACCCAATGGAAGTGTTGATGCGACGCCATAACCCTGGGCGCAAGAGGGGAGCAACCTTTAGGCTTCCTTGCCTAAGAGGCAAAGAATCGTCTCACCGCCCCGCTGACCAAGCCGCCTCGATAAGGAGATGAGTGGCCCGCTGACTTCGTGGTGGAGCGGCCGAGGGCTTGACGAGCTATACCACGGTAAGTAACTCCCATGGTTTCTCGACTTGTTCTTAGTATAATAAAATACAACTTATATCCATGCGACCTCTTCCAATGGATGTTTTGTCGAGCTGCAAAGGAAGGTCAACGTACACTATTGAGGAGGATCTGCACAAGGTCGTAGCTACTTCACGGATTTAGGCGAGAAGGTGAAGCGGATGGAAATGCACCAAAGAAAATGAAGTGAAGTTCCATAAGTCAAGGCAAGCCAAGAGATCAAGGCGGACGGGAATGGAAGGAGAATTTTGTCAGAGGTCGGCGAAGGCCTTCCGGACTCGTGAGGATATCCCGCCGGGGCCTCCAATATGCCCGCCTTCAAGCCGGGTCGGACTTTATGAACTCGGATTCTTTCGTTCTTCACGGCGACAAGTCCGATGCCTCCCACCTAGACGGGTTTCATCTGCTATCGCTACCGCAGCCCAAGGGATCGCCTCGCAGAGCTTTGATCGAAGGCGAAGGGTTGATCCCTTTGCGGATGCTAATGGTGGAGGTCCTCGACAATGTCTCTTGACAAACGGTTAGCCAAGGCGAAGTTTGTAGAGCTAGTCACCGAGGAGGGTGAGATCGAGATCCAAAACGGCGGACCTTCCTTCCGAGGTGTGTCCTGCACGCCCGAAGGTATGCTTTGTACCTTTTGATAACTACCGCTTTCCCGAGGGACCGTACTTCCCGCTTTCTCGAGTCGCTGGTCTCGGTGCGGATTTCAACTTGTTCGAGGTCGCCAATCTGCCGCACAAGTCGCCGCCAACACGCCTGGCCAATCCGCCAAACCGTGAAGGGTCCGAGCCAAGTCGCCTCAAGGAGAAGTCCGGTATGCCCTGTGAAAATTTCAGATTGTTGAATCTTCCGTCAATTTGTTATCCTTCGATTGCCGGAATGTCGCCATGTACAATGCTTTATCTCTTCTCGCCTGTAGTAATTATCCGTGGAGCTATGCTTCCTTTACTTTTGAATCACTACTTGCTATCTTCTTTGATTCCTTCATTGTTGCTCATAAAATACACATCTTTTGAGAACACAGACTCTGATGGCGATGATGTAGAAATCAAAACCATCATCTTTACGATCCTGACCGCTTGTTTTTTGGGATGCGAATTTTCTAGAAGGAGGAAGGTGAAACAGCCTTTATTGTCAAGGCTTTTCATCTTCCCACCGTCGGATGAATGACACACGGCGTGAACGCAAAGATCCATCGCCACAATAAATAAGACTATGGTAACCTCCTTTCATACCGCTTACTTTTCACCAATCTTTCCTCGCTTAGCACCTTCAACCTTCCAAAAAGCCGCGCTCTCCGTGATGTCGGAATCGATGACGAGGAATATCAAGATTGTAAACCGTGTCAGGCACATGCATCCGCCGATTTATCCGGTAGAGGGACCGATGACCCAATCATTCTTGATTTTGAAGGCGACTCTATGTCCGGGATAGCCAGAGGTTAGCTGATGAAGAAAGGGAGCGGACGTCAAGATGATCTCAGGAGGATCCAATATAAAGAAGCCTGCCAGCTTAAAGCGTGGCTCGGAGTCCCAAGGCTCAACTTCCGAATCTGTGAAGGAACAATGGTATGCCCGTAGAAGTATGTATGGTCCTCGGCCTTGACAGATTGTACCTTCCGTGGTGTATATGCTCGGATAATTTATCTATAAAATTAACTACTTTTCATCGATGAGATCGCCACCTTTTCTTATTCGTATTTTGTCGATTGTATAGACGCCGCATATCCTTGTAAGATGACAAACAAATACAAACTCGACGTGGTCGAGGGGCTTGTGGGTTTGGCTGGATAACTCAACTCACCCAACACTGCTCAACCCAAACGGTGACTCAAGCCCATTCTCGACGCTAATCATAGCGTATGACGCCGATCAAGTTAGAGTGTTCTATAAAAGACACGACCAAAGCATTTCAAAACCGTGTAAACCGATCCCAAATTCTTCTTTTCTATCTCTCGATGCTCAAGTAAACTATTAAAGCCTCGACTTCTTCTCTTTCTTCCAATCCTACTTTAGTGGCTCAATCTTTCTTGAATTGGTAATGGTCTCGATTTCAAGAGAGTCGAGTCTCTAAAGATGGTTAGGAGATCCTACCAAGCTTCGACTTGTATATCATTGTTTGTTGGTACTTAGTTCTCCTTGACACCGGATCTACATTACCATGGTACGGTGATATCATGAAAGATTCCGCCATGTTTAACCATTTTCCTCGCAGTAGATCAGTTCCTAGTTTCCACTTTAAACTATACTTTCTTTACGATTGATATGGAAAAGCTTTTCCTATTGTGAATAGCCTCGACGGAGATGACGATTCCGAGACTTTCTTTATAGATTATGTATCAAGGCCCAGAGATCCGCATAAAGATCCGGGACTTGTGGATCGTAAAGACAAGGTTTTGTATAATTCGCTTCATCTATGAATGAGATTCATTGCTTTTTTCTTGTCAATTTGAACGTTAAATCTCGATGCACGAATTGAAAGATAGAAGTTGTGTTGATTTGCCGGAAATTCAATTACAACATGCGGGCTACATAATGACAAAAGTGGTTAACAAAAACGTAATCGACGAGTTTCGCTTAATGGATAGTTGAATCTAAAATAACCAAACGACTGACGAGATTCACAACCATCTTCATGCGAGAACTTTTGAAGGTTTCTAGCATTCAATGTACGCTGAGTGGGTGTCCGTGCTCATCTTCTAATTCGTAATTCCATTTACTCTTGTTCGACAATCTTATAAGGCCCTTCCCATTTAGGCATGAGTTTTCCAACATTACTCAAAATGTCACCAAGTACCGTATCTCCGACCGCAAGTTATTTGCTTTAACATTTCACTAGTAGCTCAGCAGCAGCTTGATACCTATGGATATTAGCTAGTGCCTCAGCTTCTTTATCTTTCAAAGATGTCCAGTCGAATATCCGAGCTTCACGATCAAGGAATCTTCAACTCTTGATCCTCATAGTCTCAACAACAATTTCGATCCGGGTATAATCGCTTCCCGAGCCATATACCAAGGCAATGGAGTTTCTTTGGTCGCGTCCGCAAGGGAAAGCGATGAGCCCATAGTACACCATCTAGGTCGTTCCCGCCTAGCTCTTGAGAAGTTCTCAACCGCTGAGGATCTCGACCATTATCTTGTTCGTGGACTCAAATTTTGTCCATTAGCTTGTGGATATCCAATGATGTAAAACGTTGTTCAATCTTAGGACGCCACCATTCCTCGAGCCTATTGCTCAAAAATCGGGCACCATTATCCGGAGACAAGAACTCGCAAGTCAAGCGGCAAATGATGTTCTTCCAGATGAAGGTCCGTGACTCGACTTTCTCAGAATGGTTGCCACAGCTTTCCGCTTTCTACCCATTTGGTGAAATATTCCACGGCCACAATCGAACTACTTCGCTGAGTGCCCCTCGAACGGTCCGACAACATCGATGCCCATCGATCAAATGGACACGCTTATGATTGATTGGAATCATAGGACGTGGTCGACGATGTGGAATGTTCGTATAGTATCAGCAATCGTGGCACTTCCGAGCATGATCGGAATCTTTTATCAATTCTAGGCCAATAATAGCTTTGTCGATGATTTTCCTCGGGCGAGTTCTTCCCTGAACGACTCCTTACAACTTCCGCTTGTATCTCTTCAAGCGCCTTTGCTTCAGGCTCAAACATCTCAAGTGAATCCCCAAGATAAGATCTCTTGTACAAATCTTCTCCCAATATGAAGTATTTGTTCGCTTCAAGACCAGATGCCTTCTTTCGATTCTTTCGGATCAGCTAGTAGAGATCCATCCTGAGATAGTTAAAGATGTCAATATCTAGCTTTCTTCCCGTGTCGGGCTTATCATGATACCGAATTGAGACTCATGACGGACGAGTCAAGAATAAAGAGTAGGATTGTCCGTCAGGTCTTCAGGTTCAGAGTCATTGCTATGGATGCAGATTTTGCCAGAAAGGCCCGCTTCTCATTCTGTGCTCTATCAAACTTTTCCATGGTAAATTCCTCAAAGTGGATGGCTTCGCTGAGCAGCTCAAGATATTTGATCATCGAAGGACCTTTGTGGCAAAGTTCTAAATTGAGCTTCAACGAAGTCAGAGTCCGCGGTAAGCTTGAGCCCGAACGCAAGGTGGATTTGGCTGACGAGTTCTACTAACAATGCTTCATACTCAAATTTCATTATTGGTAACTTTGAATTTGTGGATATCACAGAAGTCAAGTTCCGCGCCATCGTGGCTCTTAAGAAAGATTCTAATCCCTCCCACTCTTCCAAAGGAGGAACCATCCACTTCCAATATCCGCATAAAGAAAGATGTTTTTCGTTTGGAGGTCTTCGAAGCTCCCGAGGTTCCAACTCTTTGTTCTTCTTTTTTCTTTCGATTTCCGTCCGAGTTGTTAGCACCGATCTCGAGTATCGCCAAGAAGGAATATTCGTTTACCCGAGTTTCATATGATGTCATGCGATTGATGAATTGAGCATCCTGAGGTTTGCTGGGTTGAACTTCATGAACCGGTTTTCGGATAATTTGCTTGGTGATTAGGCATTCAAATGCCGCTTGTCGTGACTTTCTCCTGAATCCGCCAGATATTCCGCTAAGAAGTCGGGCGAGGACTTGAGCTTTCTGCCGACGGAGCCCGATATCGTCGATTCACTCAAATTGATCACCCACTTGAGAGAGTCGCCCATTGATCGGTTTCCTGTGATCTCGTTTAAAGGTTCCGCAGCTTAGTACCACTATTTTATGAGATCAAGTATGGTTTTAATCACCATGTGTAAACCAAAGATATGCAAGTTTCTCAATCTTCACGAGATCTTGTCTCCGTTCTCGCAAAAAGGGCTTTGCTAAGATAGTAGATTGGCAAATGATCATTAGCTTGAATTGCACTAATACTAACTCATCGCTTCTTCCGTGATTGCCAGATGTTAGAGGTAGAGTGGTTCTTCCTTCACAGTTTGAGAGTAGTGGAGGGAAATGGAGGTACTTTTTCAATTTCTAAAGCTCGTAACATTCCATGTCCACTCAAAGCCTTCTCCTCTCGGGAGGATTTTGAAGAACGGAAGATTCTTTCCGCAGATCACTTAAATAAAACGATTTAAGGACATGAGACGCCCCATGAAGTCATTGTGACCTCATCGAGGGTCTTCGGATGCGCAGATCTAGGATTGCCTTGATTTTCTTGGGTTCGCGCTTATCCCCTCTCCGTGACCATGTATCCGAGGAACTTCTCCTTTTACTCCTAACGCACTTTTCCTGATTCATTTCATTCCGCATTTCCTAAGGATAGCTAAGCACTTGTTCAAATG
>JAIFAC010000362.1:0-116868 GCA_026545765.1 Plantago major
GATATTCATACTTCTTTTTCAACATATTGTTTAAATTTCTATTGCATTTTCGTTCGCTTGACATTATCCCACCTTTATTGTGTTGTTTATCTCTCAAGTGGAGTTGTTCGCTTGTTGTTTATCCCACCTCTTTGTGTTTTGTTTACTCTCAAGTAGAGTTCTTCGCTCGTTATTTTATTACTCCTCATGTGTGTTGTTTAAATCTCAAATTGACTTCTCCGCTTGTAATTATCCCACCTTTATCAGGTTGTTTATCCCACTCCTTATGTGTGTTGTTTAACCTCAAGTAGTGTTCTTCGATTGTGATATCATATTTCTTCGCTTGATTGTTTAAATCTCTAATAGACTTCTTCGCTTGACATTATCCCACCCTTTATCAGGTTGTTTATCTCTCAAGTGGAGTTGTTCGCTTGTTGTTTATCCCACTCCTTTGTGTTTTGTTTTACTCTCAAGTAGAGTTCTTCGCTCGCTATTTTATTACTCCTCATGTGTGTTGTTTAAATCTCAAATTGACTTCTCCGCTTGTAATTATCCCACTCCTTTATCAGGTTGTTTATCCCACTTCTTATGTGTGTTGTTTAACTCTCAGTGTTCTTCGATTTTGATATTCATATTTCTTCGTTGATTGTTTAAATTCTAATAGACTTCTTCGCTTGACATTATCCCACTCCTTTATTGTGTTGTTTATCTCTCAAGTGGAGTTGTTCGCTTGTTGTTTATCCCACTCCTTTGTGTTTTGTTTTACTCTGGCAGAGTTCTTCGCTCGCTATTTTATTACCTCATGTGTGTTGTTTAAATCTCAAATTGACTTTTCCGCTTGTAATTATCCCACCTTTATCAGGTTGTTTATCCCACTTATGTGTGTTGTTTAACCGTCAAGTAGTGTTCTTCGATTTTGATATTCATATTTCTTCAGTATTGTTTAAATATCTAATGTACTTCTTCGCTTGACATTATCCCACTCCTTTATCAGGTTGTTTATCTCTCAAGTGGAGTTGTTCGCTTGTTGTTTATCCCACCTTTCAGGTTTTGTTTTACTCTCAAGTAGAGTTCTTCGCTCGTTATTTTATTACTCCTCCCGTGTGTTGTTTAAATCTCAAATTGACTTCTCCGCTTGTAATTATCCCACCTGCTTATTGTCGTTGTTTATCCCACTCCTTATGTGTGTTGTTGAACCTCAAGTAGTGTTCTTCGATTTTGATATCATATTCCTTCGTATTGTTTAAATATCTAATGTACTTCTCTTCGCTTGACATTATCCCACCTTTATCAGGTTGTTTATCTCTCAAGTGGAGTTGTTCGCTTGTTGTTTATCCCACTCTTTGTGTTTTGTTTTACTCAAGCAGAGTTCTTCGCTCATATTTTATTACTCCTCACGTGTGTTGTTTAAATCTCAAATTGACTTTTCCGCTTGTAATTATCCCACCTTTATTGTGTTGTTTATCCCACTTATGTGTGTTGTTTAACTCAAGTAGTGTTCTTCGATTTTGATATTCATATTTCTTCAGTTGATTGTTTAAATCTCTAGACTTCTTCTTCGACATTATCCCACCTTTATTGTGTTGTTTATCTCTCAAGTGGAGTTGTTCGCTTGTTGTTTATCCCACCTTTTGTGTTTTGTTTTACTCTCAAGCAGTAGTTCTTCGCTCGCTATTTTATTACTCCTCATGTGTGTTGTTTAAATCTCAAATTGACTTTTCCGCTTGTAATTGCCCACTCCTTTATCAGGTTGTTTATCCCACTTATGTGTGTTGTTGAACCTCAAGTAGTGTTCTTCGATTTGATATTCATATTTCTTCAGGGTATTGTTTAAATATCTAATAGACTTCTTCGCTTGACATTATCCCACCCTTTATTGTGTTGTTTATCTCTCAAGTGGAGTTGTTCGCTTGTTGTTTATCCCACTCTTTGTGTTTTGTTTACTCTCAAGTAGAGTTCTTCGCTCGTTATTTTATTACTCCTCATGTGTTGTTTAAATCTCAAATTGACTTCTCCGCTTGTAATTATCCCACTCATTATCGTTGTTTATCCCAATTCTTATGTGTGTTGTTTAACCGTCAAGTAGTGTTCTTCGATTTTGATATTCATATTTCTTCAGGTATTGTTTAAATATCTAATAGACTTCTTCGCTTGACATTATCCCACCCTTTATCAGGTTGTTTATCTCTCAAGTGGAGTTGTTCGCTTGTTGTTTATCCCACTCCTTTTGGTTTTGTTTTACTCTCAAGAGTTCTTCGCTCGTTATTTTATTACTCCTCCCGTGTTGTTTAAATCTCAAATTGACTTCTCCGCTTGTAATTATCCCAATTCCTTTATCAGGTTGTTTATCCCACTTCTTATGTGTGTTGTTTAACCGTCAAGTAGTGTTCTTCGATTGTGATATTCATATTTCTTCAACTTGATTGTTTAAATTCTAATAGACTTCTTCGCTTGACATTATCCCACTCCTTTATCGTGTTGTTTATCTCTCAAGTGGAGTTGTTCGCTTGTTGTTTATCCCACCTTTTGTGTTTTGTTTTACTCTCAAGTAGTTCTTCTTCGCTCGTTATTTTATTACTCCTCCCGTGTGTTGTTTAAATCTCAAATTGATTTCTCCGCTTGTAATTATCCCACTCTTTATTGTGTTGTTTATCCCACTCCTTATGTGTGTTGTTGAACCTCAAGTAGTGTTCTTCGATTTTGATATTCATACTTTCAAAGATTGTTTAAATATCTAATAGACTTCTTCGTGACATTATCCCACCCTTTATCAGGTTGTTTATCTCTCAAGTGGAGTTGTTCGCTTGTTGTTTATCCCACCTTTTGTGTTTTGTTTTACTCTCAAGTAGAGTTCTTCGCTCATATTTTATTACCTCCCGTGTTGTTTAAATCTCAAATTGATTCTCCGCTTGTAATTATCCCACCTGCTTATCAGGTTGTTTATCCCACTTATGTGTGTGTTGTTTAACTCTCAAGTAGTTCTTCGATTTTGATATTCATATTCTTCAAAGTATTGTTTAAATATCTAATAGACTTCTTCGCTTGACATTATCCCACCCTTATCAGGTTGTTTATCTCTCAAGTGGAGTTGTTCGCTTGTTGTTTATCCCACCTTTGGTTTTGTTTTACTCAAGAGTAGTTCTTCGCTCGCGTTATTTTATTACTCCTCATGTGTGTTGTTTAAATCTCAAATTGACTTCTCCGCTTGTAATTATCCCACCTTTATCAGGTTGTTTATCCCACTCCTTATGTGTGTTGTTTAACCGCCAAGTGTTCTTCGATTTGATATTCATATTTCTTCAAAGGTATTGTTTAAATCTCATAGACTTCTTCGCTTGACATTATCCCACCTTTATTGTGTTGTTTATCTCTCAAGTGGAGTTGTTCGCTTGTTGTTTATCCCACCTTTTGTGTTTTGTTTTACTCTCAAGTGAGTTCTTCGCTCATATTTTATTACTCCTCATGTGTTGTTTAAATCTCAAATTGACTTCTCCGCTTGTAATTATCCCACTCCTTTATCAGGTTGTTTATCCCACTTATGTGTGTTGTTGAACTTCAAGTAGTGTTCTTCGATTTGATATTCATATCTTCAATGTATTGTTTAAATATCTAATTCATTTCTTCGCTTGACATTATCCCACCTTTATCAGGTTGTTTATCTCTCAAGTGGAGTTGTTCGTTGTTGTTTATCCCACCCTTTGGTTTTGTTTTACCTCAAGTAGAGTTCTTCGCTCGTTATTTTATTACCCTCATGTGTTGTTTAAATCTCAAATTGACTTCCGCTTGTAATTATCCCACCTTTATCAGGTTGTTTATCCCACTCTTATGTGTTGTTTAACTCTCAAGTAGTGTTCTTCGATTTTGATATTCATACTTTCAAGGTATTGTTTAAATCTCTAACTTCTTCGCTTGACATTATCCACCTCCTTTATCAGGTTGTTTATCTCTCAAGTGGAGTTGTTCGCTTGTTGTTTATCCCACCCTTTGTGTTTTGTTTTACTCTCAAGTAGTTCTTCGCTCGTTATTTTATTACTCCTCATGTGTTGTTTAAATCTCAAATTGACTTCTCCGCTTGTAATTATCCCACCCTTTTATCAGGTTGTTTATCCCACTCCTTATGTGTTGTTTAACTCTCAAGTAGTGTTCTTCATTTTGATATCATATTTCTTCAAGATTGTTTAAATATCTAATGCATTTCTTCGCTGACATTATCCCACCTTTATCAGGTTGTTTATCTCTCAAGTGGAGTTGTTCGCTTGTTGTTTATCCCACTCCTTTTTGTTTTGTTTACCTCAAGTAGAGTTCTTCGCTCATATTTTATTACTCCTCACGTGTTGTTTAAATCTCAAATTGACTTTCCGCTTGTAATTATCCCACCTCTTTATCGTTGTTTATCCCACTTCTTATGTGTGTTGTTTAACTCAAGTAGTGTTCTTCGATTTTGATATCATATTCCTTCAAGTATTGTTTAAATATCTAGACTCTTCGCTTGACATTATCCCACCCTTTATCAGGTTGTTTATCTCTCAAGTGGAGTTGTTCGCTTGTTGTTTATCCCACTTTTGTGTTTTGTTTTACTCTCAAGTAGAGTTCTTCGCTCATATTTTATTACCTCATGTGTGTTGTTTAAATCTCAAATTGACTTCTCCGCTTGTAATTATCCCACCTTTATTGTGTTGTTTATCCCAATTCTTATGTGTGTTGTTTAACTGTCAAGTAGTGTTCTTCGACAGATATTCATATTTCTTTCGCTTGATTGTTTAAATATCTAATACTTCTTCGCTTGACATTATCCCACTCTTTATTGTGTTGTTTATCTCTCAAGTGGAGTTGTTCGCTTGTTGTTTATCCCACTCCTTTGTGTTTTGTTTTACTCAGTAGAGTTCTTCGTCGTTATTTTATTACCTTCCGTGTGTTGTTTAAATCTCAAATTGACTTCTCCGCTTGTAATTATCCCACTCGCTTTTATCGTTGTTTATCCCACTCCTATGTGTGTTGTTTAACTCAAGTAGTGTTCTTCGATTTTGATATCATATTTCTTCAAAGGTATTGTTTAAATATCTAATAGATTTCTTCGCTTGACATTATCCCACCTCTTTATCAGGTTGTTTATCTCTCAAGTGGAGTTGTTCGCTTGTTGTTTATCCCACTCCTTTGTGTTTTGTTTTACTCTCAAGTAGTTCTTCGCTCGCTATTTTATTACTCCTCATGTGTGTTGTTTAAATCTCAAATTGACTTCTCCGCTTGTAATTATCCCACTTTATTGGTTGTTTATCCCACTTTATGTGTGTTGTTTAACTGTCAAGTAGTGTTCTTCATTTTGATATCATATTCCTTCAGTTGATTGTTTAAATATCTAATAGACTTCTTCGCTTGACATTATCCCACCTTTATCGTTGTTTATCTCTCAAGTGAGTTGTTCGTTGTTGTTTATCCCACCTTTTGTGTTTTGTTTTACTCTCAAGTAGAGTTCTTCGCTCGCTATTTTATTACCTCCTCATGTGTTGTTTAAATCTCAAATTGACTTTTCCGCTTGTAATTATCCCACCTTTATCAGGTTGTTTATCCCACTCTTATGTGTTGTTTAACCTGCAAGTAGTGTTCTTCGATTGATATTCATATTTCTTCACTGATTGTTTAAATCTCTACGACTTCTTCGCTTGACATTATCCCACTCCTTTATCGTGTTGTTTATCTCAAGTGAGTTGTTCGTTTGTTGTTTATCCCACTTTTCGTTTTGTTTTACTCTCGCAGAGTTCTTCGCTCATATTTTATTACTCCTCGTGTGTTGTTTAAATCTCAAATTGACTTCTCCGCTTGTAATTATCCCACCGCTTATTCAGGTTGTTTATCCCACTCTTATGTGTGTTGTTGAACCTCAAGTAGTGTTCTTCGATTTGATATTCATACCTTCATGTATTGTTTAAATCTAATAGACTTCTTTCTTCGACATTATCCCACCTTTATCAGGTTGTTTATCTCAAGTGGAGTTGTTCGCTTGTTGTTTATCCCACTCCTTTGTTTTGTTTTACTCAAGAGTTCTTTCGCTGCTATTTTATTACTCCTCGTGTTGTTTAAATCTCAAATTGACTTCTCCGCTTGTAATTATCCCACCTTTATCAGGTTGTTTATCCCACTCCTTATGTGTGTTGTTTAACCGTCAAGTAGTGTTCTTTCATTTGATATTCATATTTCTTCGCTTGATTGTTTAAATATCTAATAGACTTCTTCGCTCGACATTATCCCACCCTTTATCAGGTTGTTTATCTCAAGTGAGTTGTTCGTTGTTTATCCCACCTTTTGTGTTTTGTTTTACTCTCAAGTAGAGTTCTTCGCTCGCTATTTTATTACCCTCATGTTGTTTAAATCTCAAATTGATTTTCCGCTTGTAATTATCCCACCCTTTATCAGGTTGTTTATCCCACTCCTTATGTGTGTTGTTTAACTCAAGCAGTGTTCTTCGATTGTGATATTCATTTCTTCAGCTGATTGTTTAAATCTCATAGACTTCTTCGCTTGACATTATCCCACTCCTTTGTGTTGTTTATCTCTCAAGTGGAGTTGTTCGCTTGTTGTTTATCCCACTCCTTTTTGTGTTTTGTTTTACTCTCAAGTAGAGTTCTTCGCCTGCTATTTTATTACTCCTCATGTGTGTTGTTTAAATCTCAAATTGACTTCTCCGCTTGTAATTATCCCACCTTTATCAGGTTGTTTATCCCACTCTTTATGTGTTGTTTAACCGTCAAGTAGTGTTCTTCGATTTTGATATTCATATTTCAAATTGATTGTTTAAATATCATTAACTTCTTCGCTTGACATTATCCCACTCCTTTATCGTGTTGTTTATCTCTCGTGGAGTTGTTCGCTTGTTGTTTATCCCACACTTTTTGTTTTGTTTTACTCAAGTAGAGTTCTTCGCTCGTTATTTTATTACTCCTCATGTGTGTTGTTTAAATCTCAAATTGACTTTCCGCTTGTAATTATCCCACTCTTTATCAGGTTGTTTATCCCACTCCTTATGTGTGTTGTTTAACTGCAAGTAGTGTTCTTCGACAGATATTCATATTTCTTCAGCTTGATTGTTTAAATTTAATAGACTTCGCTTGACATTATCCCACCTTTATCAGGTTGTTTATCTCTCAAGTGGAGTTGTTCGCTTGTTGTTTATCCCACTCCTTTCGTTTTGTTTTACTCTCAAGTAGTTCTTCGCTCGTTATTTTATTACTCCTCATGTGTTGTTTAAATCTCAAATTGACTTCTCCGCTTGTAATTATCCCACTTTATCAGGTTGTTTATCCCACTCCTTATGTGTGTTGTTGAACTCTCAAGTAGTGTTCTTCGATTTTGATATCATATTCTTTGCATTGTTTAAATATCTAATAGACTTCTTCGCTTGACATTATCCCACCTTTATCAGGTTGTTTATCTCTCAAGTGGAGTTGTTCGCTTGTTGTTTATCCCAATTCTTTGTGTTTTGTTTTACTCTCGCAGAGTTCTTCGTTATTTTATTACTCCTCGTGTGTTGTTTAAATCTCAAATTGACTTCTCCGCTTGTAATTATCCCACCTCCTTATCATTGGTTGTTTATCCCAATTATGTGTGTTGTTTAACTCAAGCAGTGTTCTTCATTGTGATATTCATATTCTTCAGGTGATTGTTTAAATCTCATTGTACTTCTTCGCTTGACATTATCCCACCTTTATTGTGTTGTTTATCTCTCAAGGAGTTGTTCGCTTGTTGTTTATCCACTTTTTGTGTTTTGTTTACCTCAAGTAGAGTTCTTCGCTCGTTATTTTATTACTCCTCATGTGTTGTTTAAATCTCAAATTGACTTTTCCGCTTGTAATTATCCCACTCTTTATTGTGTTGTTTATCCCACCTCCTGTGTGTTGTTTAATGTCAAGTAGTGTTCTTCGATTTTGATATTCATATTCTTCGCTGATTGTTTAAATATCTAATGTACTTCTTCGCTTGACATTATCCCACCTTTATCAGGTTGTTTATCTCTCAAGTGGAGTTGTTCGCTTGTTGTTTATCCCACTCCTTTTGTGTTTTGTTTTACTCTCAAGTAGTTTTCTTCGCTATTTTATTACCTCCTCATGTTGTTTAAATCTCAAATTGATTTCTCCGCTTGTAATTATCCCACCTTTATTTTGTTTATCCCAATCTTATGTGTGTTGTTGAACTCTCAAGTAGTGTTCTTCGATTTTGATATCATACTTCTCAAGTATTGTTTAAATATCTAATAGACTTCTTCGCTTGACATTATCCCACCTTTATTGTGTTGTTTATCTCTCAAGTGAGTTGTTCGCTTGTTGTTTATCCCACCCACCTTTCAGGTTTTGTTTTACTCAAGCAGAGTTTCGCTCGTTATTTTATTACCTCATGTGTGTTGTTTAAATCTCAAATTGACTTTCCGCTTGTAATTATCCCACTCCTTTATCAGGTTGTTTATCCCACCTTATGTGTGTTGTTTAACTCAAGTAGTGTTCTTCGATTGTGATATTCATATTTCTTCAAAGATTGTTTAAATTCTAATGACTTCTTCGCTTGACATTATCCCACCTTTATTGTGTTGTTTATCTCAAGTGGAGTTGTTCGCTTGTTGTTTATCCCACCTTTTGTGTTTTGTTTTACTCTCAAGTAGAGTTCTTCTTCGCTATTTTATTACTCCTCATGTGTTGTTTAAATCTCAAATCGACTTTCCGCTTGTAATTATCCCACTCCTTTATCAGGTTGTTTATCCCACTCCTTATGTGTGTTGTTTAACCTCTCAAGTAGTGTTCTTCGATTGATATTCATATTCTTCAGCTGATTGTTTAAATCTCTATTAGACTTCTTCGCTTGACATTATCCCACCCTTTATCAGGTTGTTTATCTCAAGTGGAGTTGTTCGCTTGTTGTTTATCCCACTTTTGTTTTGTTTTACTCTCAAGTAGAGTTCTTCGCTCTATTTTATTACTCCTCATGTGTTGTTTAAATCTCAAATCGATTCTTTCCGCTTGTAATTATCCCACCTCTTTATTGTGTTGTTTATCCCACTCCTTATGTGTGTTGTTTAACCTCAAGTAGTGTTCTTCATTTGATATTCATATTTTCTTGATTGTTTAAATCTCATAGACTTCTTCGCTTGACATTATCCCACCCTTTATCGGTTGTTTATCTCTCAAGTGGAGTTGTTCGCTTGTTGTTTATCCCACCTTTTGTGTTTTTTTACTCAAGTAGTAGTTCTTCTTTTATTTTATTACCTCCAGGTGTTGTTTAAATCTCAAATTGACTTCTTCCGCTTGTAATTATCCCACCTTTATCAGGTTGTTTATCCCACTGTGTGTGTTTTAACCCTCAAGTAGTTCTTCATTTTGATGTTCTTCGATTTGATATCATATTCTTCCATTGTTTAAATATCTAATGACTTCTTCGCTTGACATTATCCCAATTCTTTATCAGGTTGTTTATCTCTCAATGAGTTGTTCGTTTTTGTTTATCCCAATTCTTTGTGTTTTGTTTTATACTCAAGTAGTTCTTCGTTCGTTATTTTATTACTCCTCCTGTGTGTTGTTTAAATCTCAAATTGACTTTTCCGTTTGTAATTATCCCACTCCTTTATTGTGTTGTTTATCCCACTCCTTATGTGTGTTGTTTAACTGTCAAGTAGTGTTCTTCGATTGTGATATTAATAGTCATTCAGTAGATTGTTTAAATCTCTAATATCTTCGCTTGACATTATCCCACCCTTTATCAGGTTGTTTATCTCAAGTGGAGTTGTTCGCTTGTTGTTTATCCCACCCTTTTTGTGTTTTGTTTTACCTCAAGTAGAGTTCTTCGCTCATATTTTATTACTCCTCCCGTGTTGTTTAATCTCAAATCGACTTTCCGCTTGTAATTATCCCACCCTTTATCAGGTTGTTTATCCCACTCCTTATGTGTTGTTTAACTCAAGTAGTGTTCTTCGATTTGATATTCATATTCCTTCAGCTTGATTGTTTAAATATCTAATAGACTTCTTCGCTTGACATTATCCCACCTTTATCAGGTTGTTTATCTCTCAAGTGGAGTTGTTCGCTTTGTTGTTTATCCCACTCCTTCGTGTTTTGTTTTACTCAAGTAGAGTTTCTCTCGTTCGCTATTTTATTACTCTCAGTGTTGTTTAAATCTCAAATTGACTTCTCCGCTTGTAATTATCCCACCTTTATCAGGTTGTTTATCCCACTCCTTATGTGTGTTTAACCTCAAGTAGTGTTCTTTCGATATTCATATTTCTTCGTTGATTGTTTAAATATCTTTCTACTTCTTCGCTTGACATTATCCCACTCCTTTATTGTGTTGTTTATCTCTCAAGTGGAGTTGTTCGCTTGTTGTTTATCCCACTCCTTTTGTTTTGTTTTACTCTCAAGTAGAGTTCTTCGCTCGTTATTTTATTACTCCCCATGTGTTGTTTAAATCTCAAATTGACTTCCGCCGTTTGTAATTATCCCACCTTTTATTGTGTTGTTTATCCCACTTATGTGTGTTTTTAACTCAAGTAGTGTTCTTCGATTTTGATATTCATATTCTTCGTTGTATTGTTTAAATATCTAGATTTCTTCGCTCGACATTATCCCACCTTTATCAGGTTGTTTATCTCAAGTGGAGTTGTTCGCTTGTTGTTTATCCCACTCCTTTGTGTTTTGTTTTACTCAAGCAGAGTTCTTCGCTCATATTTTATTACTCCTCATGTGTTGTTTAAATCTCAAATTGACTTCTCCGCTTGTAATTATCCCACTCCTTTATCAGGTTGTTTATCCCACTTCTTATGTGTGTTGTTTAACTGCCAAGTAGTGTTCTTCGATTGTGATATTCATATATTTCTTCATTGATTGTTTAAATCTTAATAGACTTCTTCGCTTTGACATTATCCCACCTTTATCAGGTTGTTTATCTCAAGTGTGGAGTTGTTCGCTTGTTGTTTATCCCACTCCTTTTGTTTTGTTTTACTCTCAAAGTAGTTCTTCGCTCGTTATTTTATTACTCCTCCCGTGTTGTTTAAATCTCAAATTGACTTCTCCGCTTGTAATTATCCCACTGCTTATTCAGGTTGTTTATCCCACTTTATGTGTGTGTTGTCGAATCTCAAGTGTTCTTCGATTTGATATCATATCTTCAGGTATTGTTTAATATCTAATGCAATTCTTCGCTTGACATTATCCCCTTTTTATCAGGTTGTTTATCTCAATGGAGTTGTTCGCTTGTTGTTTATCCCACTTTTGTTTTGTTTTTCTCTCAGCAGCTCGCTTTCATTACCTCAGCCAGTTTAAATTCAAGCGTGTGTTGTTTATCTCAAATTGACTTCTCCGCTTGTAATTATCCCACTCCTTATCAGTTTATCCCACTCCTTATGTGTGTTGTTTAACTCTCAAGTAAAGTGTTCTTCGATTTGATATCATATTCCTTCATATTGTTTAAATCTTCTATACTTCTTCGCTTGACATTATCCCACCTTTATTGTGTTGTTTATCTCTCAAGTGGAGTTGTTCGCTTGTTGTTTATCCCACTTTTTCGTTTTGTTTACCTCAAGTGTAGTTCTTCATTCGTTATTTTATTACCCTCGTTGTTTAAATCTCAAATTGACTCTTCCGCTTGTAATTATCCCACCCTTTATCAGGTTGTTTATCCCACTCTTTATGTGTGTTGTTTAATCCTCAAGTAGTGTTCTTCGATTGTGATATTCATATTCTTCAGCTGATTGTTTAAATCTCTTAATAGACTTCCCTGCTTGACATTATCCCACCTCTTTATCGGTTGTTTATCTCAAGTCGTTGTTCGCTTGTTGTTTATCCCACTTTTTGTGTTTTGTTTTACTCTCAAGTAGAGTTCTTCGCTCATTTTTCAATCGATTTTTCCGCTTGTAATTATCCCATTCTTTATTGTTGTTTATCCCACTTTTATGTGTTGTTTAAGTAGTGTTCTTCATTGTGATATTCATATTTCATTGCTTAAATATCTGATTTCTTCGACATTATCCCATTTTGTAAGTTGTTTATCTCAAATTTTACTTGCTCATTGCTTATGTTTTTACCTCGCGTTTTTGTTCTTCATTTTATTACTCCTCATGTCGTGTTGTTTAAATCTCAAATCTTGTATTCGTTTAATTATCCCACTCTTTATTTGTTTATTTGTTTATCCCACTTTTGTGTGTTGTTTAACTCTCAAGTAGTGTTCTTCGATTTGATACTCATATTCCTTCAGTAGATTGTTTAAATTCTAATAGACTTCTTCGCTTGACATTATCCCACCTTTATTGTGTTGTTTATCTCTCAAGTGGAGTTGTTCGCTTGTTGTTTATCCCACTTTTTTGTTTTCTTTTGTTTACTCTCAAGTAGAGTTCTTCGCTCATTATTTTATTACTCCCTGTGTTGTTTAAATCTCAAATTGACTTTCTCCGCTTTGTAATTATCCCACTCCTTATTCAGGTTGTTTATCCCACTCCTTATGTGTGTTGTTGATCTCTCAAGTAGTGTTCTTCGATTTGGATACTCATATTCCTTCAGTTTATTGTTTAAATATCTAATAGACTTCTTCCTTTGACATTATCCCACTCCTTTATTGTGTTGTTTATCTCTCAATTGGAGTTGTTCGCTTGTTGTTTATCCCACTTCCTTTATGTTTTGTTTTACTCGCAGAGTTCTTCGTCGCTATTTTATTACCTCCCTTGTGTTGTTTAAATCTCAAATCGATTTCTCCGCTTGTAATTATCCCACTTTATCAGGTTGTTTATCCCACTTATGTGTGTTTTTTAACTGTCAAGTAGTGTTCATCGACAGATATTTATATTCCTTCGCTGATTGTTTAAATTCTAATAGACTTTCTTTGACATTATCCCACTCCTTTATTGTCAGGTTGTTATCTCTCAAGTGGAGTTGTTCGTTTGTTGTTTATCCCACTCCTTTTTGTTTTGTTTTACCTCAAGTAGTTCTTCGCTCACATTTTATTACTCCCTGTGTTGTTTAAATCTCAAATTGACTTCTCCGCTTGTAATTATCCCACCTGCTTATTCTGTTGTTTATCCCATTCTTTATGTGTGTTGTTAACTCTCAAGTAGTGTTCTTCGATTGATATTTATATTCTTCAAAGGTATTGTTTAAATATCTAATAGACTTCTTCGTTACATTATCCCACTCTTTATTGTGTTGTTTATCTCTCAAGTGGAGTTGTTCGTTGTTGTTTATCCACTCCTTTTTCGTGTTTTGTTTTACCTCTCAAGTAGTTCTTCGCTCGTTATTTTATTACTCCTCCCGTGTTGTTTAAATCTCAAATTGATTCTCCGGTTTGTAATTATCCCACTCTTTTATCGTGTTGTTTATCCCAATTCTTGCTCCTTATGTGTGTTTAACTGCCAAGTAGTGTTCTTCGATTGTGATATTTATATTCCTTCATTGATTGTTTAAATCTCTAATAGACTTCTTCGCTTGACATTATCCCACCCTTTATCAGGTTGTTTATCTCTCAAGTGGAGTTGTTCGCTTGTTGTTTATCCCACTTTGTGTTTTGTTTTACTCAAGTAGAGTTCTTCGCTCGCTATTTTATTACTCCTCCGTGTGTTGTTTAAATCTCAAATTGACTTCTCGCTTGTAATTATCCCACTCCTTTATCAGGTTGTTTATCCCACTTATGTGTGTTTAACCGCCAAGTAGTGTTCTTCGATTGTGATATTTATATTCTTCGCTGATTGTTTAAATCTCTAATAGACTTCTTCGCTTGACATTATCCCACCCTTTATCAGGTTGTTTATCTCTCAAGTGGAGTTGTTCGCTTGTTGTTTATCCCACTCCTTTGTGTTTTGTTTTACTCTCAAGTGTAGTTCTTCGCTCGTTATTTTATTACCTCCCGTGTGTTGTTTAAATCTCAAAAATTGACTTCTCCGCTTGTAATTATCCCACCTCTTTATTGTGTTGTTTATCCCACCCTTATGTGTGTTTTTTAACCGTCAAGTAGTGTTCTTCGATTTTGATATTTACCTTCGCTATTGTTTAAATATCTAATAGATTTCTTCGCTCGACATTATCCCACCTTTATCAGGTTGTTTATCTCTCAAGGAGTTGCTTGTTGTTTATCCCACCTTTTGTGTTTTGTTTTACTCAAGTAGAGTTCTTCGCTCATATTTTATTACCTCCTCGCGTGTTGTTTAAATCTCAAATTGATTTCTCCGCTTGTAATTATCCCACTCTTTATTCCTGTTTATCCCACCTTATGTGTTGTTTAACTCTCAAGTAGTGTTCTTCATTTGATATTCATATTCTCTATTGATTGTTTAAATATCTAATAGACTTTTCGCTGACATTATCCCACTTTATCAGGTTGTTTATCTCTCATGGAGTTGTTCGCTTGTTGTTTATCCCACTCCTTTTGTTTTGTTTTATCTCAAGTAGAGTTCTTCGCTCGTTATTTTATTACCTCCGTGTTGTTTAAATCTCAAATTGACTTCGTTTGTAATTATCCCACTCTTTATCGTTGTTTATCCCACTCCTTATGTGTGTGTTTTAACTGGCTCAAGTAGTGTTCTTCGATTTTGATATCATATTCCTTCGCAGATTGTTTAAATATCTAATAGACTTCTTCGCTTGACATTATCCCACCCTTTATCAGGTTGTTTATCTCTCAAGTGGAGTTGTTCGCTTGTTGTTTATCCCACTTTCAGGTTTTGTTTTACTCTCAAGTAGTTTTTCGCTCGTTATTTTATTACTCCTCATGTGTTGTTTAAATCTCAAATTGACTTTCCGCTTGTAATTATCCCACTCTTTATCAGGTTGTTTATCCCAATTCTTATGTGTGTTGTTTAACGTCAAGTAGTGTTCTTCGATTGTGATATTCATATTTCTTCGCTTGATTGTTTAAATTCTAATAGACTTCTTCGCTTGACATTATCCCACTCCTTTATCAGGTTGTTTATCTCAGTGGAGTTGTTCGCTTGTTGTTTATCCACCCTTTTGTTTTGTTTTACTCTCTCAAGTAGAGTTCTTCGCTCGTTATTTTATTACTCCTCGTGTTGTTTAAATCTCAAATTGACTTCTCCGCTTGTAATTATCCCACTCGCTTATTCTCGTTGTTTATCCCACTTATGTGTTGTTGAACTCTCAAGTGTTCTTCGATTTTGATATTTAAATCTCAAATTGACTTTCGCTTGACATTATCCCACCCTTTATTGTGTTGTTTATCTCTCAAGTGGAGTTGTTCGCTTGTTGTTTATCCCACTCCTTTTGTGTGTTTGTTTACTCAAGTAGAGTTCTTCGCTCATATTTTATTACCTTCATGTGTTGTTTAAATCTCAAATTGACTTCTCCGCTTGTAATTATCCCACTCTTTATCAGGTTGTTTATCCCACCTTATGTGTTGTTACTCTCAAGTAGTGTTCTTCGATTTGATATTCATATTTCTTCAGGTATTGTTTATTCAATACTCTTTATCGGTTGTTTATCTCTCAAGTGAGTTGTTCGCTTGTTGTTTATCCCACTTCTTTTGTGTTTTGTTTACTCATAGCAGTTCTTCATCGTGCTATTTTATTACTCCTGATTGTTTAAATCTCAAATTGACTTCTTCCGCTTGTAATTATCCCACTCGTTGTTTATCATGTGTGTTGTTTATCCACTCCTAGTAGTGTTCATTTCGTCATCTTGTCATAAATTTCTTCTTCCGATTGTAATTATCCCAATCTTTATCGCTTGACATTATCCCACCCTTTATCAGGTTGTTTATCTCTCAAGTGAGTTGTTCATTGTTGTTTATCCCACTTTTTTTGTTTTACTCTCAAGTAGAGTTCTTCGCTCGTTATTTTATTACCTCCTCAGTTGTTTAAATCTCAAATTGACTTCTCCGCTTTAATTATCCCACCTCTTATGTGTGTTGTTGATCTCATAGTGTTCTTCATTGCTTGATATTCATATTCCTTCAGCTTATTGTTTAAATATCTAGACTTCTTCCTTGACATTATCCCACTTTATCGTTGTTTATCTCTCAATCGAGTTGTTCGCTTTTTGTTTATCGCACTTTTATGTTTTGTTTACTCAAGAGTTCTTCGCTCGTTATTTTATTACTCCTCCTGTGTTGTTTAAATCTCAAATTGACTTCGGGTAATTATCCCACCCTTTGTGTTGTTTATCCCATTCTTATGTGTGTTTTAACCGTTGCAGTGTTCATCGATCAGATATTTATATTCCTTCAGCTTGATTGTTTAAATTTCACAGACTTCGCTGACATTATCCCACTCTTTATCAGGTTGTTTATCTCTCAAGTGAGAGTTACTTGTTTATCCCACTTTTGTGTTTTGTTTTACTCTGCAGTTGCTCGTTATTTTATTACTCCTCGTGTTGTTTAAATCAAATTCTCCGCTTGTAATTATCCCACTCTCCGTTGTTTATCCCACTCCTTATGTGTGTTGTTGAACTCAGTAGTTCTTCGATTTTGATATCATACTCCTTCAGTATTGTTTAAATATCTATAGACTTCATTCGACATTATCCTCCTTTATTGTGTTGTTTATCTCCGGTGAGTTGTTGCTTGTTGTTTATCCACTCCTTTCAGGTTTTTGTTTTACTCTCTGGCCAGTTGTTTAAATCTCAAATTGACTTCTCGGCTTAATTATCCCACTCTTATCGTGTTGTTTATCCCACTCCTTATGTTTTTTAACTGTCAAGTAGTGTTCATCGATTGTGATATTTATATTCCTTCAGTTGATTGTTTAAATTCAATTGACTCTTCTTGACATTATCTCACCTTTATTGTGTTGTTTATCTCTCATGAGTGGAGTCGTTGTTTATCCCACTCTTTGTGTTTTGTTTCAGCAGTTTTCGCTCGCTATTTTATTACCTCCCGTGTGTTGTTTAATCAAATCGATTTCTCCGCTTGTAATTATCCCACTGCTTATTCTCGTTGTTTATCCCACTTCATGTGTGTTGTTGAACTCAAGTAGTGTTCTTCGATTTTGATATCATACTCCTTTAGTGTATTTAAATATTCAGACTTTTTTTGACATTATCCCACTCCTTTGTGTTGTTTATCTCAAGTGGAGTTGTTCGCTTGTTGTTTATCCAACCTTTTGTTTTGTTTTACTCTCGCAGTAGTTCTTCGTTATTTTATTACCGTTGTTTAAATCTCAAATTGACTTTTCCGCTTGTAATTATCCCACTTTATTGCAGTTGTTTATCCCACTCCTTATGTGTTTTTAATCAAGTAGTGTTCTTCATGTGATATTCATATTTCTTCAGCTGATTGTTTAAATTTCTTTGATTTCGCTTGACATTATCCCACCTTTATTGTGTTGTTTATCTCTGGTGAGTTGTTCGTTTGTTGTTTATCCCACTTTGTGTTTTGTTTTACCTCAAGAGTTCTTCGTTCGTTATTTTATTACTCCTCCTGTGTGTTGTTTAAATCTCAAATTGGAAATTGGAGATTCTTTTAGCCAAGATTCTAAAGTTGTGCAGTAATAGAGAAATTAGATTTGCACACATTTACAGAGAGGGCAATTCTGTGGCAGATGCTTTAGCTAAGTTGGCTATGATGGACAGAAGGACTGTAGAGTATGCTCATGCAGATTTTCCTATTAGAGTTAGACAATTAGCTTATGGTGATAAGACAGGTTTAGCCTATGTTAGGGTTGTCAAGGGTGGAGGATCTGTAAGGAATTCTACATGATGTGTATCAAGGAAGGTCCCTGTAAGCTTTTGGAGCTGTTTATATGTCACCCTCCCCTCCCCTGGTTTGTTCTTTTTGCAGGTCCCTATCAAAGGAGGACTGAACACTATTTTATAAAAGGTGTTCCAAGGAGGAGGACTTGGATGTATAGTATACTATGGCTCAATCTCTTGTATGATCTTGTAGTAATTATGATTACTGTTAGAATCCCCAGTTTATTTTTGAGAAAAAAGCCATTGATTTTGAAAAAAGGCATTAGAACTTTCAACAGAACAATTTCTTTAGAAGCTTCCCAGTATTTTAAAGATCCTATATGGACAGTTGCAAGGGGTAAAAAAGGCTAGGTTTGGAACTAAAAACAGAAAAGAAAGTTCCTTCTAAGGAAAAAAAAAGTAATACTTAATCGAAGCATGTAGGTTTTGTACCGCTATTGACCTCTTTTGGCTGGTTGATTATTGGTTCCGTGGCTTATCAAGTATTGGGAGCTTTAGGAGGTAGTAGCACTATCTTCTTCAGAATAGTGATGGTAGTTTGGAAGGACTACTTCATTACTCTTTTGTTTTGCTTGCATTCATGTATAGGAGGGGTAGTTTACTTAACTCTTGTGTTGGATATTAGTCTAGTGTCCTGTCATTGGGAGGTTTTTGTCTGTCAGAGGAGAGTCTCTCCTCTCCTTGCACTAGAAGTTATTAGTATTGGTAGGCTTTACTGGTTAGATCACACTCGCCAGATTGCACACACCGGGTTGGTTCTATTTTTCTCTCACTTTGTATTGCATCTGGCAGTTTTCTGAAGTGTTGATAGGCTTATGGAGCATTATTGTGATATTTGTTAGTATCGTAAAGGCTATTTTTGGGTCTGTTGATAGCAGCAGCTGGCTTGTAATAGGAAAGAGCTTTATTGAAAGTTCTTGTATAAAGTTTTTAATGACTTATGTAGTTTTGGTAATGTTAGACTGGAGGATTGTTAGTTACAATGTGTATGTAACTGAGTTAGCTATAAGGCATTGGTTTAGGTCTAAAGAACTGTCTAGCTCAGAATGGTTCAGATATAGTTCAGGTTGGTATGGTTTGCCACAGAGAGGGCATAGGAATGGCTCAGACATGGCACGGTATTGTATCAGTTTGGCACAGGTTGGCACAGCTATGGCACAGGAGTGGCACAGACTGGTTTCAGGCTGGCACTTGGTACAGGACTGGAACAGATATGGCAAGGTCTAGTATCATCTTGGCACAGGTTGCCACAGATATGGCACAGACATGTGTAGATATGGCACTCAATTGGTTTCAGACATGGCATAGATACAACGGACACGGCATACACACAATGCCTTTTTTCGCACATCGCATACAATCCTTTGGTTACTACATGGCATTGTATAGGATTTTTGTAAATTGTAGCAGGTTTAGTTTTTGGTTATTATCTTGGGCATCTAGTTGGGATGTAAATTGTAAAAAGTACTTGGTGTTTGCGGGTTCTCACAAACCGCCATGATTCAGTGATATAAGACGTCCGAGAGCACTAGCTCTTTTATTTAAAAAAAAAAAAACAATAAAGGTGTGGGATAATGTCAAACGAAGAAGTCTATGAGATATTTAAACAATACACTGAAGGAGTACGAGAATCATAATCGAAGAACAATACTTGAGAATTAAGAAACACACATAAGGAGTGGGGTAAACAACACAATAAAGGAGTGGGATAATTACAAACGGAGAAGTCAATTTGAGATTTAAACAACACACAGGAGGAGTAATAAAATAACGAACGAAGAACTCTACTTGAGAGTAAAACAAAACACAAAAGGAGTGGGATAAACAACAAACGAATTACTCCACTTGAGAGATAAACAACACAATAAAGGAGTGGGATACTGTCAAACGAAGAAGTCTACGAGATATTTAAACAATACACTGAAGGAGTATGAGTGTCAAAATCGAAGAACACTACTAGAGAATTAAAAAAGACACATAACGAGTGGGATAAACAACACAATAAAGGAGTGGGACAATTACAAACAGAGAAGTCAATTTGAGATTTAAACAACACACATGAGGAGTAATAAAATAACGAACGAAGAACTCTACTTGAGAGTTAAACAAAACACAAAAGGAGTGGGATAAACAAAAAACGAACAACTCCAATTGAGAGATAAACAACACAATAAAGGAGTGGGATAATGTCAAACGAAGAAGTCTATTAGATATTTAAACAATACACTGAAGGAGTATGAGTATCAAAATCGAAGAACACTACTTGAGAGTTCAACAACACACATAAGGAGTGGGATAAACAATACAATAAACGAGTGGGATAATTAGAAACGGAGAAGTCAATTTGAGATTTAAACAACACACAGGAGGAGTAATAAAATAACGAACGAAGAACTCTACTAGAGAGTAAAACAAAACACAAAAGGAGTGGGATAAACAACAAACGAATTACTCCACTTGAGAGATAAAAAACACAATAAAGGAGTGGTATAATGTCAAACGAAGAAGTCTACGAGATATTTAAACAATACACTGAAGGAGTATGAGTGTCAAAATCGAAGAACACTACTTGAGAATTAAAAAAGACACATAACGAGTGGGATAAACAACACAATAAAGGAGAGGGACAATTACAAACAGAGATGTCAATTTGAGATTTAAACAACACACATGAGGAGTAATAAAATAACGAACGAAGAACTCTACTTGAGAGTTAAACAAAACACAAAAGGAGTGGGATAAACAAAAAACGAACAACTCCAATTGAGAGATAAACAACACAATAAAGGAGTGGGATAATGTCAAACGAAGAAGTCTATTAGATATTTAAACAATACACTGAAGGAGTATGAGTATCAAAATCGAAGAACACTACTTGAGAGTTCAACAACACACATAAGGAGTGGGATAAACAATACAATAAACGAGTGGGATAATTAGAAACGGAGAAGTCAATTTGAGATTTAAACAACACACAGGAGGAGTAATAAAATAACGAACGAAGAACTCTACTTGAGAGTAAAACAAAACACAAAAGGAGTGGGATAAACAACAAACGAATTACTCCACTTGAGAGATAAACAACACAATAAAGGTGTGGGATAATGTCAAACGAAGAAGTCTATGAGATATTTAAACAATACACTGAAGGAGTACGAGAATCATAATCGAAGAACAATACTTGAGAATTAAAAAACACACATAAGGAGTGGGGTAAACAACACAATAAAGGAGTGGGATAATTAAAAACGGAGAAGTCAATTTGAGATTTAAACAACACACAGTAGGAGTAATAAAATAACGAACGAAGAACTCTACTTGAGAGTAAAACAAAACACAAAAGGAGTGGGATAAACAACAAACGAATTACTCCACTTGAGAGATAAAAAACACAATAAAGGAGTGGGATAATGTCAAACGAAGAAGTCTACGAGATATTTAAACAATACACTGAAGGAGTATGAGTGTCAAAATCGAAGAACACTACTTGAGAATTAAAAAAGACACATAACGAGTGGGATAAACAACACAATAAAGGAGAGGGACAATTACAAACGGAGAAGTCAATTTGAGATTTAAACAACACACATGAGGAGTAATAAAATAACGAACGAAGAACTCTACTTGAGAGTAAAACAAAACACAAAAGAAGTGGGATAAACAACAAACGAATTACTCCACTAGAGATATAAACAACACAATAAAGGTGTGGGATAATGTCAAACGAAGAAGTCTATGAGATATTTAAACAATACACTGAATGAGTATGAGTGTCACAATCGAAGAACACTACTTGACGGTTAAACAACACACATAAGGAGTGGGATAAACAACACAATAAAGGAGTGGGATAATTACAAACGGAAAAGTCAATTTGAGATTTAAACAACACACATGAAAAGTAATAAAATAACGAACGAAGAACTCTACTTGAGAGTTAAACAAAACACAAAATGAGTAGGATAAACAAAAAACGAACAACTCCAATTGAGAGATAAACAACACAATAAAGGAGTGGGATAATGTCAAACGAAGAAGTCTATTAGATATTTAAACAATGAACTGAAGGAGTATGAGTATCCAAATCGAAGAACACTACTTGAGAGTTCAACAACACACATAAGGAGTGGGATAAACAATACAATAAACGAGTGGGATAATTAGAAACGGAGAAGTCAATTTGAGGTTTAAACAACACACAGTAGGAGTAATAAAATAACGAACGAAGAACTCTACTTGAGAGTAAAACAAAACTCAAAAGGAGTGGGATAAACAACAAACGAACAACTCCACTTGAGAGATAAACAACACAATAAAGGAGTGGGATAATGTCAAATGATGAAGTCTATTAGAGATTTAAACAATCAACGGAAGGAATATGAATATCACAATCGAAGAACACTACTTGACAGTTAAACAACACACATAAGGAGTGGGATAAACAACACAATAAAGGAGTGGTATAATTACTAACGGAGAAGTCAATTTGAGATTTAAACAACATACAGGGGGAGTAATAAAATAACGAACGAAGAACTCTACTTGAGAGTTAAACAAAACACAAAAGGAGTGGGATAAACAAAAAACGAACAACTCCAATTGAGAGATAAACAACACAATAAAGGAGTGGGATAATGTCAAACGAAGAAGTCTATTAGATATTTAAACAATACACTGAAGGAGTATGAGTATCAAAATCGAAGAACACTACTTGAGAGTTCAACAACACACATAAGGAGTGGGATAAACAATACAATAAACGAGTGGGATAATTAGAAACGGAGAAGTCAATTTGAGATTTAAACAACACACAGGAGGAGTAATAAAATAACGAACGAAGAACTCTACTTGAGAGTAAAACAAAACACAAAAGGAGTGGGATAAACAACAAACGAATTACTCCACTTGAGAGATAAACAACACAATAAAGGAGTGGGATAATGTCAAACGAAGAAGTCTACGAGATATTTAAACAATACACTGAAGGAGTATGAGTGTCAAAATCGAAGAACACTACTTGAGAATTAAAAAAGACACATAAGGAGTGGGATAAACAACACAATAAAGGAGAGGGACAATTACAAACAGAGATGTCAATTTGAGATTTAAACAACACACATGAGGAGTAATAAAATAACGAACGAAGAACTCTACTTGAGAGTTAAACAAAACACAAAAGGAGTGGGATAAACAAAAAAACGAACAACTCCAATTGAGAGATAAACAACACAATAAAGGAGTGGGATAATGTAAAACGAAGAAGTCTATTAGATATTCAAACAATCAACTGAAGAAATATGAATATCACAATCGAAGAACACTACTTGACAGTTAAACAACACACATAAGGAGTGGGATAAACAATACAATAAACGAGTGGGATAATTAGAAACGGAGAAGTCAATTTGAGATTTAAACAACACACAGGAGGAGTAATAAAATAACGAACGAAGAACTCTACTAGAGAGTAAAACAAAACACAAAAGGAGTGGGATAAACAACAAATGAATTACTCCACTTGAGAGATAAACAACACAATAAAGGTGTGGGATAATGTCAAACGAAGAAGTCTATGAGATATTTAAACAATACACTGAAGGAGTACGAGAATCATAATCGAAGAACAATACTTGAGAATTAAAAAACACACATAAGGAGTGGGGTAAACAACACAATAAAGGAGTGGGATAATTAAAAACGGAGAAGTCAATTTGAGATTTAAACAACACACATGAGGAGTAATAAAATAACGAACGAAGAACTCTACTTGAGAGTAAAACAAAACACAAAAGGAGTGGGATAAACAACAAACGAATTACTCCACTTGAGAGATAAACAACACAATAAAGGAGTGGGATAATGTCAAACGAAGAAGTCTACGAGATATTTAAACAATACACTGAAGGAGTATGAGTGTCAAAATCGAAGAACACTACTTGAGAATTAAAAAAGACACATAAGGAGTGGGATAAACAACACAATAAAGGAGTGGGACAATTACAAACGGAGAAGTCAATTTGAGATTTAAACAACACACATGAGGAGTAATAAAATAACGAACGAAGAACTCTACTTGAGAGTAAAACAAAACACAAAAGAAGTGGGATAAACAACAAACGAATTACTCCACTAGAGATATAAACAACACAATAAAGGTGTGGGATAATGTCAAACGAAGAAGTCTATGAGATATTTAAACAATACACTGAATGAGTATGAGTGTCACAATCGAAGAACACTACTTGACGGTTAAACAACACACATAAGGAGTGGGATAAACAACACAATAAAGGAGTGGGATAATTACAAACGGAAAAGTCAATTTGAGATTTAAACAACACACATGAAAAGTAATAAAATAACGAACGAAGAACTCTACTTGAGAGTTAAACAAAACACAAAATGAGTAGGATAAACAAAAAACGAACAACTCCAATTGAGAGATAAACAACACAATAAAGGAGTGGGATAATGTCAAACGAAGAAGTCTATTAGATATTTAAACAATAAACTGAAGGAGTATGAGTATCCAAATCGAAGAACACTACTTGAGAATTAAAAAAGACACATAACGAGTGGGATAAACAACACAATAAAGGAGAGGGACAATTACAAACAGAGATGTCAATTTGAGATTTAAACAACACACATGAGGAGTAATAAAATAACGAACGAAGAACTCTACTTGAGAGTTAAACAAAACACAAAAGGAGTGGGATAAACAAAAAAAACGAACAACTCAAATTGAGAGATAAACAACACAATAAAGGAGTGGGATAATGTCAAACGAAGAAGTCTATTAGATATTTAAACAATACACTGAAGGAGTATGAGTATCAAAATCGAAGAACACTACTTGAGAGTTCAACAACACACATAAGGAGTGGGATAAACAATACAATAAACGAGTGGGATAATTAGAAACGGAGAAGTCAATTTGAGGTTTAAACAACACACAGTAGGAGTAATAAAATAACGAACGAAGAACTCTACTTGAGAGTAAAACAAAACTCAAAAGGAGTGGGATAAACAACAAACGAACAACTCCACTTGAGAGATAAACAACACAATAAAGGAGTGGGATAATGTCAAATGATGAAGTCTATTAGAGATTTAAACAATCAACTGAAGGAATATGAATATCACAATCGAAGAACACTACTTGACAGTTAAACAACACACATAAGGAGTGGGATAAACAACACAATAAAGGAGTGGTATAATTACTAACGGAGAAGTCAATTTGAGATTTAAACAACATACAGGGGGAGTAATAAAATAACGAACGAAGAACTCTACTTGAGAGTAAAACAAAACACAAAAGGAGTGGGATAAACAACAAACGAATTACTCCACTTGAGAGATAAACAACACAATAAAGGTGTGGGATAATGTCAAACGAAGAAGTCTATGAGATATTTAAACAATACACTGAAGGAGTACGAGAATCATAATCGAAGAACAATACTTGAGAATTAAAAAACACACACAAGGAGTGGGGTAAACAACACAATAAAGAAGTGGGATAATTAAAAACGGAGAAGTCAATTTGAGATTTAAACAACACACAGTAGGAGTAATAAAATAACGAACGAAGAACTCTACTTGAGAGTAAAACAAAACACAAAAGGAGTGGGATAAACAACAAACGAATTACTCCACTTGAGATATAAACAACACAATAAAGGTGTGGGATAATGTCAAACGAAGAAGTCTATGAGATATTTAAACAATACACTGAAGGAGTATGAGAATCATAATCGAAGAACAATACTTGAGAATTAAAAAACACACACAAGGAGTGGGGTAAACAACACAATAAAGAAGTGGGATAATTAAAAACGGAGAAGTCAATTTGAGATTTAAACAACACACAGTAGGAGTAATAAAATAACGAACGAAGAACTCTACTTGAGAGTAAAACAAAACACAAAAGGAGTGGGATAAACAACAAACGAATTACTCCACTTGAGAGATAAATAACACAATAAAGGAGTGGGATAATGTCAAACGAAGAAGTCTATGAGATATTTAGACAATACATTGAAGGAGTATGAGTGTCAAAATCGAAGAACACTACTTGAGAATTAAAAAAAAGACATAAGGAGTGGGACAATTACAAACGGAGAAGTCAATTTGAGATTTAAACAACACACATGAGGAGTAATAAAATAACGAACGAAGAACTCTACTTGAGAGTTAAACAAAACACAAAAAGGAGTGGGATAAACAAAAAACGAACAACTCCAATTGAGAGATAAACAACACAATAAAGGAGTTGGATAATGTCAAACGAAGAAATCTATTAGATATTTAAACAATACAGTGAAGGAGTATGAGTATCAAAATCGAAGAACACTACTTGAGAGTTCAACAACACACATAAGGAGTGGGATAAACAATACAATAAACGTGTGGGATAATTAGAAACGGTGAAGTCAATTTGAGATTTAAACAACACACAGGAGGAGTAATAAAATAACGAACGAAGAACTCTACTTGAGAGTAAAACAAAACACAAAAGGAGTGGGATAAACAACCAACGAATTACTCCACTTGAGAGATAAACAACACAATAAAGGAGTGGGATAATGTCAAACGAAGAAGTCTATGAGATATTTAGACAATACACTGAAGGAGTATGAGTGTCAAAATCGAAGAACACTACTTGAGAATTAAAAAAAAGACATAAGGAGTGGGACAATTACAAACGGAGAAGTCAATTTGAGATTTAAACAACACACATGAGGAGTAATAAAATAACGAACGAAGAACTCTACTTGAGAGTTAAACAAAACACAAAAGGAGTGGGATAAACAAAAAACGAACAACTCCAATTGAGAGATAAACAACACAATAAAGGAGTGGGATAATGTCAAACGAAGAAGTCTATTAGATATTTAAACAATACACTGAAGGAGTATGAGTATCAAAATCGAAGAACACTACTTGAGAGTTCAACAACACACATAAGGAGTGGGATAAACAATACAATAAACGAGTGGGATAATTACAAACGGAGAAGTCAATTTGAGATTTAACCAACACAAAGGAGGAGTAATAAAATAACGAACGAAGAACTCTACTTGAGAGTAAAACAAAACACAAAAGGAGTGGGATAAACAACAAACGAATTACACCACTTGAGAGATAAAGAACACAATAAAGGAGTGGGATAATGTCAAACGAAGAAGTCTATGAGATATTTAAACAATACACTGAACGAGTATGAGTGTCAAAATCGAAGAACACTACTTGAGAATTAAAAAAAAGACATAAGGAGTGGGACAATTACAAACGGAGAAGTCAATTTGAGATTTAAACAACACACATGAGGAGTAATAAAATAACGAACGAAGAACTCTACTTGAGAGTTAAACAAAACACAAAAGGAGTGGGATAAACAAAAAACGAACAACTCCACTTGAGAGATAAACAACACAATAAAGGAGGGGGATAATGTCAAACGAAGAAGTCTATTAGATATTTAAACAATACACTGAAGGAGTATGAGTATCAAAATCGAAGAACACTACTTGAGAGTTCAACAACACACATAAGGAGTGGGATAAACAATACAATAAACGTGTGGGATAATTAGAAACGGTGAAGTCAATTTGAGATTTAAACAACACACAGTAGGAGTAATAAAATAACGAACGAAGAACTCTACTTGAGAGTAAAACAAAACACAAAAGGAGTGGGATAAACAACAAACGAATTACTCCACTTGAGAGATAAATAACACAATAAAAGAGTGGGATAATGTCAAACGAAGAAGTCTATGAGATATTTAGACAATACACTGAAGGAGTATGAGTGTCAAAATCGAAGAACACTACTTGAGAATTAAAAAAAAGACATAAGGAGTGGGACAATTACAAACGGAGAAGTCAATTTGAGATTTAAACAACACACATGAGGAGTAATAAAATAACGAACGAAGAACTCTACTTGAGAGTTAAACAAAACACAAAAGGAGTGGGATAAACAAAAAACGAACAACTCCAACTGAGAGATAAACAACACAATAAAGGAGTGGGATAATGTCAAACGAAGAAGTCTATTAGATATTTAAACAATACACTGAAGGAGTATGAGTATCAAAATCGAAGAACACTACTTGAGAGTTCAACAACACACATAAGGAGTGGGATAAACAATACAATAAACGTGTGGGATAATTAGAAACGGAGAAGTCAATTTGAGATTTAAACAACACACAGTAGGAGTAATAAAATAACGAACGAAGAACTCTACTTGAGAGTAAAACAAAACACAAAAGGAGTGGGATAAACAACAAACGAATTACTCCACTTGAGAGATAAATAACACAATAAAGGAGTGGGATAATGTCAAACGAAGAAGTCTATGAGATATTTAAACAATACACTGAAGGAGTACGAGAATCATAATCGAAGAACAATACTTGAGAATTAAAAAACACACATAAGGAGTGGGGTAAACAACACAATAAAGGAGTGGGATAATTAAAAACGGAGAAGTCAATTTGAGATTTAAACAACACACAGTAGGAGTAATAAAATAACGAACGAAGAACTCTACTTGAGAGTAAAACAAAACACAAAAGGAGTGGGATAAACAACAAACGAATTACTCCACTTGAGAGATAAATAACACAATAAAGGAGTGGGATAATGTCAAACGAAGAAGTCTATGAGATATTTAGACAATACACTGAAGGAGTATGAGTGTCAAAATCGAAGAACACTACTTGAGAATTAAAAAAAAGACATAAGGAGTGGGACAATTACAAACGGAGAAGTCAATTTGAGATTTAAACAACACACATGAGGAGTAATAAAATAACGAATGAAGAACTCTACTTGAGAGTTAAACAAAACACAAAAGGAGTGGGATAAACAAAAAACGAACAACTCCAATTGAGAGATAAACAACACAATAAAGGAGTGGGATAATGTCAAACGAAGAAGTCTATTAGATATTTAAACAATACACTGAAGGAGTATGAGTATCAAAATCGAAGAACACTACTTGAGAGTTCAACAACACACATAAGGAGTGGGATAAACAATACAATAAACGTGTGGGATAATTAGAAACGGTGAAGTCAATTTGAGATTTAAACAACACACAGGAGGAGTAATAAAATAACGAACGAAGAACTCTACTAGAGAGTAAAACAAAACACAAAAGGAGTGGGATAAACAACAAACGAATTACTCCACTTGAGAGATAAACAACACAATAAAGGTGTGGGATAATGTCAAACGAAGAAGTCTATGAGATATTTAAACAATACACTGAAGGAGTACGAGAATCATAATCGAAGAACAATACTTGAGAATTAAAAAACACACATAAGGAGTGGGGTAAACAACACAATAAAGGAGTGGGATAATTAAAAACGGAGAAGTCAATTTGAGATTTAAACAGCACACAGTAGGAGTAATAAAATAACGAACGAAGAACTCTACTTGAGAGTAAAACAAAACACAAAAGGAGTGGGATAAACAACAAACGAATTACTCCACTTGAGAGATAAATAACACAATAAAGGAGTGGGATAATGTCAAACGAAGAAGTCTATGAGATATTTAGACAATACACTGAAGGAGTATGAGTGTCAAAATCGAAGAACACTACTTGAGAATTAAAAAACACACATAAGGAGTGGGATAAGCAACACAATAAAGGAGTGGGACAATTACAAACGGAGAAGTCAATTTGAGATTTAAACAACACACATGAGGAGTAATAAAATAACGAACGAAGAACTCTACTTGAGAGTTAAACAAAACACAAAAGGAGTGGGATAAACAAAAAACGAACAACTCCAATTGAGAGATAAACAACACAATAAAGGAGTGGGATAATCTCAAACGAAGAAGTCTATTAGATATTTAAATAATACACTGAAGGAGTATGAGTATCAAAATCGAAGAACACTACTTGAGAGTTCAACAACACACATAAGGAGTGGGATAAACAATACAATAAACGAGTGGGATCATTAGAAACGGAGAAGTCAATTTGAGATTTAAACAACACACAGGAGGAGTAATAAAATAACGAACGAAGAACTCTACTAGAGAGTAAAACAAAACACAAAAGGAGTGGGATAAACAACAAACGAATTACTCCACTTGAGAGATAAACAACACAATAAAGGTGTGGGATAATGTCAAACGAAGAAGTCTATGAGATATTTAAACAATACACTGAAGGAGTACGAGAATCATAATCGAAGAACAATACTTGAGAATTAAAAAACACACATAAGGAGTGGGGTAAACAACACAATAAAGGAGTGGGATAATTAAAAACGTAGAAGTCAATTTGAGATTTAAACAACACACAGTAGGAGTAATAAAATAACGAACGAAGAACTCTACTTGAGAGTAAAACAAAACACAAAAGGAGTGGGATAAACAACAAACGAATTACTCCACTTGAGAGATAAACAACACAATAAAGGTGTGGGATAATGTCAAACGAAGAAGTCTATGAGATATTTAAACAATACACTGAAGGAGTACGAGAATCATAATCGAAGAACAATACTTGAGAATTAAAAAACACACATAAGGAGTGGGGTAAACAACACAATAAAGGAGTGGGATAATTAAAACGGAGAAGTCAATTTGAAATTTAAACAACACACAGTAGGAGTAATAAAATAACGAACGAAGAACTCTACTTGAGAGTAAAACAAAACACAAAAGGAGTGGGATAAACAACAAACGAATTACTCCACTTGAGAGATAAAAAACACAATAAAGGAGTGGGATAATGTCAAACGAAGAAGTCTACGAGATATTTAAACAATACACTGAAGGAGTATGAGTGTCAAAATCGAAGAACACTAATTGAGAATTAAAAAAGACACATAACGAGTGGGATAAACAACACAATAAAGGAGAGGGACAATTACAAACAGAGAAGTCAATTTGAGATTTAAACAACACACATGAGGAGTAATAAAATAACGAACGAAGAACTCTACTTGAGAGTTAAACAAAACACAAAAGGAGTGGGATAAACAAAAAACGAACAACTCCAATTGAGAGATAAACAACACAATAAAGGAGTGGGATAATGTCAAACGAAGAAGTCTATTAGATATTTAAACAATACACTGAAGGAGTATGAGTATCAAAATCGAAGAACACTACTTGAGAGTTCATCAACACACATAAGGAGTGGGATAAACAATACAATAAACGAGTGGGATCATTAGAAACGGAGAAGTCAATTTGAGATTTAAACAACACACAGGAGGAGTAATAAAATAACGAACGAAGAACTCTACTAGAGAGTAAAACAAAACACAAAAGGAGTGGGATAAACAACAAACGAATTACTCCACTTGAGAGATAAACAACACAATAAAGGTGTGGGATAATGTCAAACGAAGAAGTCTATTAGATATTTAAACAATACACTGAAGGAGTATGAGTATCAAAATCGAAGAACACTACTTGAGAGTTCAACAACACACATAAGGAGTGGGATAAACAACAAACGAGTGGTATAATTACAAACGGAGAAGTCAATTTGAGATTTAACCAACACACAGGAGGAGTAATAAAATAACGAACGAAGAACTCTACTAGAGAGTAAAACAAAACACAAAAGGAGTGGGATAAACAACAAACGAATTACTCCACTTGAGAGATAAACAACACAATAAAGGTGTGGGATAATGTCAAACGAAGAAGTCTATGAGATATTTAAACAATACACTGAAGGAGTACGAGAATCATAATCGAAGAACAATACTTGAGAATTAAAAAACACACATAAGGAGTGGGGTAAACAACACAATAAAGGAGTGGGATAATTACAAACGGAGAAGTCAATTTGAGATTTAAACAACACACAGGAGGAGTAATAAAATAACGAACGAAGAACTCTACTTGAGAGTAAAACAAAACACAAAAGGAGTGGGATAAACAACAAACGAATTACTCCACTTGAGAGATAAACAACACAATAAAGGAGTGGGATAATGTCAAACGAAGAAGTCTACGAGATATTTAAACAATACACTGAAGGAGTATGAGTGTCAAAATCGAAGAACACTACTTGAGAATTAAAAATGACACATAAGGAGTGGGATAAACAACACAATAAAGGAGTGGGACAATTACAAACAGAGAAGTCAATTTGAGATTTAAACAACACACATGAGGAGTAATAAAATAACGAACGAAGAACTCTACTTGAGAGTTAAACAAAACACAAAAGGAGTGGGATAAACAAAAAACGAACAACTCCAATTGAGAGATAAACAACACAATAAAGGACTGGGATAATGTCAAACGAAGAAGTCTATTAGATATTTAAACAATACACTGAAGGAGTATGAGTATCAAAATCGAAGAACACTACTTGAGAGTTCAACAACACACATAAGGAGTGGGATAAACAATACAATAAACGAGTGGGATAATTAGAAACGGAGAAGTCAATTTGAGATTTAAACAACACACAAGAGGAGTAATAAAATAACGAACGAAGAACTCTACTTGAGAGTAAAACAAAACACAAAAGGAGTGGGATAAACAACAAACGAATTACTCCACTTGAGAGATAAACAACACAATAAAGGTGTGGGATAATGTCAAACGAAGAAGTCTATGAGATATTTAAACAATACACTGAAGGAGTATGAATCATAATCAAGAACAATACTTGAGAATTAAAAAACACACATAAGGAGTGGGATAAACAACACAATAAACGAGTGGGATAATTACAAACGTAGAAGTCAATTTGAGATTTAAACAACACACAGGAGGAGTAATAAAATAACGAACGAAGAACTCTACTTGAGAGTAAAACAAAACACAAAAGGAGTGGGATAAACAACAAACTAATTACTCCACTTGAGAGATAAATAACACAATAAAGGAGGGATAATGTCAAACTAAGAAGTCTATGAGATATTTAAACAATACATCAAGGAGTATGAGAATCATAATCAAGAACAATACTTGAGAATTAAAAACACACAAGGAGTGGGTAAACACAATAAAGAAGTGGGATAATTAAAAACGGAGAAGTCAATTTGAGATTTAAACAACACATGAGGAGTAATAAAATAACGAACGAAGAACTCTACTTGAGAGTAAAACAAAACACAAAAGGAGTGGGATAAACAACAAACTAATTACTCCACTTGAGAGATAAATAACACAATAAAGGAGTGGGATAATGTCAAACGAAGAAGTCTACGAGATATTTAAACAATACACTGAAGGAGTATGAGAATCATAATCAAGAACAATACTTGAGAATTAAAACACACATAAGGAGGGGTAAACAACACAATAAAGGAGTGGGATAATTAAAAACGAGAAGTCAATTTGAGATTTAAACAACACACAAGCAGAGTAATAAAATAACGAACGAAGAACTCTACTTGAGAGTAAAACAAAATACAAAAGGAGGGGATAAACAACAAACAAATTACTCCACTTGAGAGATAAACAAAACAATAAAGGAATGGGATAATGTCAAACGAAGAAGTCTATGAGATATTTAAACAATACACTGAAGGAGTATGAGAATCATAATCGAAGAACAATACTTGAGAATTAAAAAACACACACAAGGAGTGGGGTAAACAACACAATAAAGAAGTGGGATAATTAAAAAACGGAGAAGTCAATTTGAGATTTAAACAACACATGAGGAGTAATAAAGTAACGAACTAATAACTCTACTGGAGAGTAAAACAAAACACAAAAGGAGTGGTATAAACAAAAAACGAATTACTCCACTTGAGAGAAATAACACAATAAAAGAGGGATAATGTCAAACAAGAAGTCTATGAGATATTTAGACAATACATCAAGGAGTAAGAGTCAAAATCAAGAACACTACTTGAGAATTAAAAAAAAGACATAAGGAGTGGGACAATTACAAACGGAGAAGTCAATTTGAGATTTAAACAACACACATGAGGAGTAATAAAATAACGAATGAAGAACTCTACTTGAGAGTTAAACAAAACACAAAAGGAGTGGGATAAACAAAAAACGAACAACTCCAATTGAGAGATAAACAACACAATAAAGGAGTGGGATAATGTCAAACGAAGAAGTCTATTAGATATTTAAACAATACAATTAAGGAGTATGACTATCATAATCAAGAACACTACTTGAGAGTTCAACAACACACATAAGGAGTGGATAAACAATACAATAAACGCAGGGATAATTAGAAACGAGAAGTCAATTTGAGATTTAAACAACGCACAGGAGGAGTAATAAAATAACGAACGAAGAACTCTACTTGAGAGTAAAACAAAACACAAAAGGAGTGGGATAAACAACAAACGAATTACTCCACTTGAGAGATAAATAACACAATAAAGGAGTGGGATAATGTCAAACGAAGAAGTCTATGAGATATTTAGACAATACACTGAAGGAGTATGAGTGTCAAAATCGAAGAACACTACTTGAGAATTAAAAAAAACACATAAGGAGTGGGATAAACAACACAATAAAGGAGTGGGACAATTACAAACGGAGAAGTCAATTTGAGATTTAAACAACACACATGAGGAGTAATAAAATAACGAACGAAGAACTCTACTTGAGAGTTAAACAAAACACAAAAGGAGTGGGACAAACAAACGAACAACTCCAATTGAGAGATAAACAACACAATAAAGGAGTGGGATAATGTCAAACGAAGAAGTCTATTAGATATTTAAACAATACACTGAAGGAGTATGAGTATCAAAATCGAAGAACACTACTTGAGAGTTCAACAACACACATAAGGAGTGGGATAAACAATACAATAAACGAGTGGGATAATTAGAAACGGAGAAGTCAATTTGAGATTTAAACAACACACAGGAGGAGTAATAAAATAACGAACGAAGAACTCTACTAGAGAGTAAAACAAAACACAAAAGGAGTGGGATAAACAACAAACGAATTACTCCACTTGAGAGATAAACAACACAATAAAGGTGTGGGATAATGTCAAACGAAGAAGTCTATGAGATATTTAAACAATACACTGAAGGAGTACGAGAATCATAATCGAAGAACAATACTTGAGAATTAAAAAACACATAAAGAGGGGTAAACAAAACAATAAAGTAGTGGTATAATTAAAACGGAGAAGTCAATTTGAGATTTAAACAACACACAGTAGGAGTAATAAAATAACGAACGAAGAACTCTACTTGAGAGTAAAACAAAACACAAAAGGAGTGGGATAAACAACAAACGAATTACTCCAATTGAGAGATAAAAAACACAATAAAGGAGTGGGATAATGTCAAACGAAGAAGTCTACGAGATATTTAAACAATACACTGAAGGAGTATGAGTGTCAAAATCGAAGAACACTAATTGAGAATTAAAAAAGACACATAACGAGTGGGATAAACAACACAATAAAGGAGAGGGACAATTACAAACAGAGAAGTCAATTTGAGATTTAAACAACACACATGAGGAGTAATAAAATAACGAACGAAGAACTCTACTTGAGAGTAAAACAAAACACAAAAGGAGTGGGATAAACTACAAACGAATTACTCCACTTGAGATATAAACAACACAATAAAGGTGTGGGATAATGTCAAACGAAGAAGTCTATGAGATATTTAAACAATACACTGAAGGAGTATGAGTGTCACAATCGAAGAACGCTACTTGACGGTTAAACCACACACAAAAGGTGTGGGATAAACAACACAATAAAGGAGTGGGATAATTACAAACGGAAAAGTCAATTTGAGATTTAAACAACACACATGAAGAGTAATAAAATAACGAACGAAGAACTCTTCTTGAGAGTTAAACAAAATACAAAAGGAGTAGGATAAACAAAAAACGAACAACTCCAATTGAGAGATAAACAACACAATAAAGGAGTGGGATAATGTCAAACGAAGAAGTCTATTAGATATTTAAACAATAAACTGAAGGAGTATGAGTATCCAAATCGAAGAACACTACTTGAGAGTTCAACAACAAACATAAGGAGTGGGATAAACAATACAATAAACGAGTGGGATAATTAGAAACGGAGAAGTCAATTTGAGGTTTAAACAACACACAGTAGGAGTAATAAAATAACGAACGAAGAACTCTACTTGAGAGTAAAACAAAACACAAAAGGAGTGGGATAAACAACAAACGAATTACTCCACTTGAGAGATAAACAACACAATAAAGGAGTGGGATAATGTCAAACGAAGAAGTCTATGAGATATTTAGACAATACACTGAAGGAGTATGAGTGTCAAAATCGAAGAACACTACTTGAGAATTAAAAAACACACATAAGGAGTGGGATAAGCAACACAATAAAGGAGTGGGACAATTACAAACGGAGAAGTCAATTTGAGATTTAAACAACACACATGAGGAGTAATAAAATAACGAACAAAGAACTCTACTTGAGAGTTAAACAAAACACAAAAGGAGGATAAACAAAACGAACAACTCCAATTGAGAGATAAACAACACAATAAAGGAGTGGATAATGTCAAACGAAGAAGTCTATTAGATATTTAAACAATACACTGAAGGAGTATGAGTATCAAAATCGAAGAACACTACTTGAGAGTTCAACAACACACATAAGGAGTGGGATAAACAATACAATAAACGAGTGGGATCATTAGAAACGGAGAAGTCAATTTGAGATTTAAACAACACACAGGAGGAGTAATAAAATAACGAACGAAGAACTCTACTAGAGAGTAAAACAAAACACAAAAGGAGTGGGATAAACAACAAACGAATTACTCCACTTGAGAGATAAACAACACAATAAAGGTGTGGGATAATGTCAAACGAAGAAGTCTATTAGATATTTAAACAATACACTGAAGGAGTATGAGTATCAAAATCGAAGAACACTACTTGAGAGTTCAACAACACACATAAGGAGTGGGATAAACAATACAATAAACGAGTGGGATAATTAGAAACGGAGAAGTCAATTTGAGATTTAAACAACACACATGAGGAGTAATAAAATAACGAACGAAGAACTCTACTAGAGAGTAAAACAAAACTCAAAAGGAGTGGGATAAACAACAAACGAACAACTCCACTTGAGAGATAAACAACACAATAAAGGAGTGGGATAATGTCAAATGATGAAGTCTATTAGAGATTTAAACAATCAACTGAAGGAATATGAATATCACAATCGAAGAACACTACCTGACAGTTAAACAACACACATAAGGAGTGGGATAAACAACACAATAAAGGAGTGGGATAATTACTAACGGATAAGTCAATTTGAGATTTAAACAACATACAGGAGGAGTAATAAAATAACGAACGAAGAACTCTACTTGAGAGTAAAACAAAACACAAAAGGAGTGGGATAAACAACAAACGAATTACTCCACTTGAGAGATAAACAACACAATAAAGGTGTGGGATAATGTCAAACGAAGAAGTCTATGAGATATTTAAACAATACACTGAAGGAGTACGAGAATCATAATCGAAGAACAATACTTGAGAATTAAAAAACACACACAAGGAGTGGGGTAAACAACACAATAAAGGAGTGGGATAATTAAAAACGGAGAAGTCAATTTGAGATTTAAACAACACAGGAGGAGTAATAAAATAACGAACGAAGAACTCTACTTGAGAGTAAAACAAAACACAAAAGGAGTGGGATAAACAACAAACGAATTACTCCACTTGAGATATAAACAACACAATAAAGGTGTGGGATAATGTCAAACGAAGAAGTCTATGAGATATTTAAACAATACACTGAAGGAGTATGAGAATCATAATCGAAGAACAATACTTGAGAATTAAAAACACACACAAGGAGGGATAAACACAATAAAGAAGTGGGATAATTAAAACGGAGAAGTCAATTTGAGATTTAAACAACACATGAGGAGTAATAAAATAACGAACGAAGAACTCTACTTGAGAGTAAAACAAAACACAAAAGGAGGGGGATAAACAACAAACGAATTACTCCACTTGAGAGATAAACAACACAATAAAGGTGTGGGATAATGTCAAACGAAGAAGTCTATGAGATATTTAAACAATACACTGAAGGAGTATGAGAATCATAATCGAAGAACAATACTTGAGAATTAAAAAACACACTCAAGGAGTGGGTAAACAACACAATAAAGAAGGGATAATTAAAAACGGAGAAGTCAATTTGACATTTAAACAACACACAGTAGGAGTAATAAAATAACGAACGAAAAACTCTACTGAGAGTAAAACAAAACACAAAAGGAGGGATAAACAAACGAATTACTCCACTTGAGATAAACAACACAATAAAGGTGTGGGATAATGTCAAACCAAGAAGTCTATGAGATATTTAAACAATACATCAAGGAGTATGAGAATCATAATCAAGAACAATACTTGAGAATTAAAAACACACACAAGGAGTGGGTAAACAACACAACAAACAAGTGGGATAATTACAAACGGAGAAGTCAATTTGAGATTTAACCAACACAAAGGAGGAGTAATAAAATAACGAACGAAGAACTCTACTTGAGAGTAAAACAAAACACAAAAGGAGTGGGATAAACAACTAACAAATTACTCCACTTGAGAGATAAACAACACAATAAAGGAGTGGGATAATGTCAAACGAAGAAGTCTATGAGATATTTAGACAATACATTGAAGGAGTATGAGTGTCAAAATCGAAGAACACTACTTGAGAATTAAAAAAAAGACATAAGGAGTGGGACAATTACAAACGGAGAAGTCAATTTGAGATTTAAACAACACACATGAGGAGTAATAAAATAACGAACGAAGAACTCTACTTGAGAGTTAAACAAAACACAAAAGGAGTGGGATAAACAAAAAACGAACAACTCCAATTGAGAGATAAACAACACAATAAAGGAGTGGGATAATCTCAAACGAAGAAGTCTATTAGATATTTAAACAATACAGTGAAGGAGTATGAGTATCAAAATCGAAGAACACTACTTGAGAGTTCAACAACACACATAAAGAGTGGGATAAACAATACAATAAACGTGTGGGATAATTAGAAACGGTGAAGTCAATTTGAGATTTAAACAACACACAGGAGGAGTAATAAAATAACGAACGAAGAACTCTACTAGAGAGTAAAACAAAACACAAAAGGAGTGGGATAAACAACAAACGAATTACTCCACTTGAGAGATATATAACAATAAAGGAGTGGGATAATGTCAAACGAAGAAGTCTATGAGATATTTAAACAATACACTGAAGGAGTACGAGAATCATAATCGAAGAACAATACTTGAGAATTAAAAAACACACATAAGGAGTGGGGTAAACAACACAATAAAGGAGTGGGATAATTAAAAACGGAGAAGTCAATTTGAGATTTAAACAACACACAGTAGGAGTAATAAAATAACGAACGAAGAACTCTACTTGAGAGTAAAACAAAACACAAAAGGAGTGGGATAAACAACAAACGAATTACTCCACTTGAGAGATAAACAACATAATAAAGGTGTGGGATAATGTCAAACGAAGAAGTCTATGAGATATTTAGACAATACACTGAAGGAATATGAGTGTCAAAATCGAAGAACACTACTTGAGAATTAAAAAAGACACATAAGGAGGGATAAGCAACACAATGAAGGAGGGACAATTACAAACGAGAAGTCAATTTGAGATTTAAAACACACATGAGGAGTAATAAAATATAACAAAGAACTCTACTGAGTTAAACAAAACACAAAAGGAGTGGGATAAAACAAAAAGCAATTACTCCAATTTGAGAGATAAACAACTGTGAGGTAGGATAATATCAGTAGCCCCGACAATACCTTTAGAAGGTATAGTGTGAAATCGAAGAACACTGCAAAATTAAAAAAGACACATAAAATTAGGATAAACAACCGCAGTAAAGTGGAACAATTACAAACCCGGAGAAGTCAATTTGAAATTTAAATAACACATTGATTTGTTATAAAATAACGAGCGAATATGTGTTGTTTGCTCTCAAATGTGTTCTTTGTTTGCCCATTTTCCTCACCACATGAATTAGCAAATCTCAAGATGAAACTGTGGTTTGGCTAATAGGTCGCTGGTGTTAAGTTATGTTCTTCAATTTGAACAGTGGAATTGTTTATCCTGTTAACTCTCAGTAAATTACTAGATGGGTATTTCAACCTCTCATATGTTATTTAAACTCAAATTGACATCATGTAATTATCACTCCTTTATTATATTGTTATCCCACTCCTTATGTTTCGATTATAGTAGTGAATGACTATAGTGTTGTTTGTCAATCATACCAAGTAGTATTCTTCGTGAATTAAATCGATAGACTTGTTTATCTCAAAGTTATTTGAAATTGATTGTGTCTGTGATTGTATTTATTTAATGTCTAATAACTTCTTCGACATATCCACTCCTTTGATAGCGTAGTCTCAATTAGAGTTATTCGTTTTTTGTCCCATATACTACATTTTGTTGCTCTGGAAATTTACCGTTAGATTATTTATTCATGTGTGTTGTTTAAATCTCCAAAATGACATAAATTTGTATTGTCACTCCTTCTTGTTATCCTCATATGTGTCTTTAATTAGTAAATTTAAATTATCGTTATAACTCAGTAAGTGTTCTTAAGATTTGGCTCTCATACTCATACGTAATTCTTCAAATCTCAAACTAGTTATTACTCCTTTAGTATGTTTTATCTCTCTCAATTGAAATTGTTTAAATATCTCATAGACTTCTTCGTTTTTTTTACATTATCCTCCTTTGTTGTGTTATTTATCTCTAAATAGGAGTCCATTAGATTTTTTTATTTTCCTCTTTTGTGTTTGTTATCTCCGTGGGAGGAAATTCTTAATTCGTTATTTCAATACTCTTCATGTGTGGTATTTAAATCTCAAATTGACTTTAGTTTGTAATTGTCCCTTTCATATTATCCTCCTTATAATGTTCTTGTCAGTAGTGTTCTTCGTTGTGATATTCATATTCGCCCGATTGTTATTTCGTCTAATAGACTGCCGTTCATATCGCTATTATTTATTTAAATTGACTATCGTTATCGTTGTGTATTGTTCGATTTTAATATCTCCGGTGTAATTGAGTTGTTGATTTTCTTTAAATTTATTATTTATCATATAATAACTAGCAGCTGGGCTCTTCTTGATGTATATTCATATTCTGATTGATGTTCAATCTAAATTTCTTGACATTATCCACTCCTTTGTTGTGTTTATCTCTCATTGGAGTTGTTCGTTTTTGTTTATCCCTCCTTTTGTGTTTTGTTTACTCTCTAGTAGAGTTCTTAGATTCGTTATTTTATTACTCCTCATGTGTTGTTTAAATCTCAAATTGACTTCTCGTTCTAATTATCCCTTTCGTTTATTATTGTTTATCACTCCTTATGTGTGTTGTTGAACTCTCAAGTAGTGTTCTTGATTTGATACTCATACTCCTTGATTGTATTGTTTAAATATCTAATAGACTTCTTGATTTGACATTATCCCGATCCTTTATTGTGTTGTTTATCTCTCAATTGGGTTATTCGTTTTTGTTTATCCCCCTTTTTGTGTTTTGTTTAACTCTGGTAGAGTTCTTCGTTCGTTATTTTATTACTCCTCATGTGTGTTGTTTAAATCTCAAATTGACATCTCTGTTTGTAATTGTCCCTCTCCTTTATTGTGTTGTTTACCCCACTCCTTATGTGTGTTTTTTAATTCTCAAGTATTGTTCTTCGATTATGATTCTCGTACTCCTTCAGTGTATTGTTTAAATATCTCATAGACTTCTTCGTTTGAAATTATCCCACACCTTTATTGTGTTGTTTATCTCTCAAGTGGAGTAATTCGTTTGTTGTTTATCCCACTCCTTTTGTGTTTGTTTACTCGAGTAGAGTTCTTAGTTCGTTATTTATTACTTACTCCCTCTTTGTGTGTTGTTTAAATTTCAAATTGACTTCTCCGTTTTAATTATCCCACTACTTTATTGTGTTGTTTACCCCACTCCTTATGTGTGTTTTTTAATTCTCAAGTATTGTTCTTCGATTATGATTCTCATCCTTGATTATTGTTTAAATATCTCATAGACTTCTTCGTTTGACATTATCCCACACCTTTATTGTGTTGTTTATCTCTCAAGTGGAGTTTTTCGTTTGTTGTTTATCCCACACCTTTTGTGTTTGTTTTACTCTCAAGTAGAGTTCTTCGTTCGTTATTTTATTACTCCTCTTGTGTGTTGTTTAAATCTCAAATTAACTTCTCCGTTTCTAATTATCCCACTCGTTTATTGTATTGTTTGTCCCACTCCTTATGTGTGTTGTTGAACTCTCAAGTAGTGTTCTTCGATTTTGATACTCATACTCCTTCAGTGTATTGTTTAAATATCTAATAGACTTCTTCGTTTGACATTATCCCACTCCTTTATTCTGTTGTTTATCTCTCAATTGGAGTTGTTAGTTTTTATTTATCCCTCCTTTTGTGTTTTGTTTACTCTCTAGTAGAGTTCTTAGATTCGTTATTTTATTACTCCTCCTGTGTGTTGTTTAAATCTCAAATTGACTTCTCGTTTCTAATTATCCTCGTTTATTGTATTGTTTATCCCTCCTTATGTGTGTTGTTGAACTCTCAAGTAGTGTTCTTGATTTGATACTCATACTCCTTGATGTATTGTTTAAATATCTAATAGACTTCTTAGTTTGACATTATCCCATCCTTTATTGTGTTGTTTATCTCTCAATTGGTTGTTGTTCGTTTTTGTTTATCCCACTCCTTTTGTGTTTTGTTTAACTCTCAAGTAGAGTTCTTAATTAGATTATTTTATTACTCCTCATGTGTGTTGTTTAAATCTCAAATTGACATCTCTGTTTTAATTGTCCCTCTCCTTTATTGTGTTGTTTACCCACTCCTTATGTGTGTTTTTAATTCTCAAGTATTGTTCTTGATTATGATTCTCGTACTCCTTGATGTATTGTTTAAAAATCTAAAAGACTTATAAGTTTGACATTATCCCACAACTTTATTGTGTTTTTTATCTCTCAGTGGGTAATTCGTTTGTTGTTTATCCCTCCTTTTGTGTTTTGTTTACTCTCTAGTAGAGTTCTTAGATTCGTTATTTATTACTCCTCACATGTGTTGTTTAAATCTCAAATTGACTTCTCGTTTCTAATTATCCTCGTTTATTGTATTGTTTATCCCACCTTATGTGTGTTGTTGAACTCTCAAGTAGTGTTCTTGATTTTGATACTCATACTCCTTGATGTATTGTTTAAATATCTAATAGACTTCTTAGTTTGACATTATCCAGTCCTTTATTGTGTTGTTTATCTCTCAATTGGAGTTGTTAGTTTTTGTTTATCCACTCCTTTTGTGTTTTGTTTAACTCTCAGTAGAGTTCTTAGTTCGTTATTTTATTACTCCTCATGTGTGTTGTTTAAATCTCAAATTGACATCTCATTTGTAATTGTCCCTCTCCTTTATTGTTGTTTACCCTCCTTATGTGTTTTTAATTCTCAAGTATTGTTCTTGATTATGATTCTCGTACTCCTTGATTGTATTGTTTAAATATCTATAGACTTCTTAGTTTGAAATTATCCCACACCTTTATTGTGTTGTTTATCTCTCAAGTGGAGTAATTCGTTTGTTTATCCCTCCTTTTGTGTTTTGTTTTACTCTCAGTAGAGTTCTTACGTTATTTTATTACTCCTAATGTGTGTTGTTTAAATTTCAAATTGACTTCTCCGTTTGTAATTGTCCCACTCCTTTATTGTGTTGTTTATCCCACTCCTTATGTGTCTTTTTTAATTCTCAAGTAGTGTTCTTCGATTCTGATTGTCGTACTCCTTCAGTGTATTGTTTAAATATCTCATAGACTTCTTCGTTTGACATTATCCACTCCTCTATTGTGTTGTTTATCTCTCAACTGGAGTAATTCGTTGGTTGTTTATCCCAATCCTTTTGTGTTTTGTTTTACTCTCAAGTAGAGTTCTTCGTTCGTTATTTTATTACTCCTCATGTGTGTTGTTTAAATCTCAAATTGACTTCTCCGTTTGTAATTGTCCCACTCCTTTATTGTGTTGTTTATCCCTCCTTATGTGTGTTGTTGAACTCTCAGTAGTGTTCTTGATTTTGATACTCATACTCCTTGATTGTATTGTTTAAATATCTAATAGACTTCTTCGTTTGACATTATCCAGTCCTTTATTGTGTTGTTTATCTCTCAATTGGAGTTGTTGTTTTATCCTCCTTTTGTGTTTTGTTTAACTCTCAAGTAGAGTTCTTAGATTAGTTATTTTATTACTCCTCATGTGTGTTGTTTAAATCTCAAATTGACATCTCTGTTTGTAATTGTCCCTCTCCTTTATTGTGTTGTTTACCCCACTCCTTATGTGTTTTAATTCTCAAGTATTGTTCTTGATTATGATTCTCGTACTCCTTGATGTATTGTTTAAATATCTCATAGACTTCTTAGTTTGACATTATCCACACCTTTATTGTGTTTTATCTCTCAAGTGGAGTAATTAGTTTGTTGTTTATCCCTCCTTTTGTGTTTTGTTTTACTCTCTAGTAGAGTTCTTCGTTCGTTATTTTATTACTCCTCCTGTGTGTTGTTTAAATCTCAAATTGACTTCTCCGTTTCTAATTATCCCTTTCGTTTATTGTATTGTTTGTCCACTCCTTATGTGTGTTGTTGAACTCTCAGTAGTGTTCTTGATTTTGATACTCATACTCCTTGATGTATTGTTTAAATATCTAATAGACTTCTTCGTTTGACATTATCCACTCCTTTATTGTGTTGTTTATCTCTCGATTGGAGTTGTTAGTTTTTGTTTATCCACTCCTTTTGTGTTTTGTTTTACTCTCTAGTAGAGTTCTTAGTTCGTTATTTTATTACTCCTCATGTGTTGTTTAAATCTCAAATTGACTTCTCCGTTTCTAATTATCCCTTTTATCCCACTTTCGTTTATTGTATTTTTCCACTCCTTATGTGTGTTGTTGAACTCTCAAGTAGTGTTCTTGATTTTGATACTCATACTCCTTGATGTATTGTTTAAATATCTAATAGACTTCTTAGTTTGACATTATCCTCCTTTATTGTGTTGTTTATCTCTCATTGGAGTTGTTAGTTTTTGTTTATCCTCCTTTTGTGTTTTGTTTAACTCTCAAGTAAGTTCTTAGATTCGTTATTTTATTACTCCTCATGTGTGTTGTTTAAATCTCAAATTGACATCTGTTTTAATTGTCCCTCTCCTTTATTGTGTTGTTTACCACTCCTTATGTGTGTTTTTAATTCTCAAGTATTGTTCTTGATTATGATTCTCGTACTCCTTGATGTATTGTTTAAATATCTCATAGACTTCTTAGTTTGACATTATCCCACACCTTTATTGTGTTGTTTATCTCTCAAGTGGAGTAATTAGTTGTTGTTTATCCCACTCCTTTTGTGTTTTGTTTTACTCTCTAGTAGAGTTCTTGAATTCGTTATTTTATTACTCCTCATGTGTTGTTTAAATCTCAAATTGACTTCTCCGTTTCTAATTATCCCTCGTTTATTGTATTGTTTATCCCTCCTTATGTGTGTTGTTGAACTCTCAGTAGTGTTCTTGATTTTGATACTCATACTCCTTGATTGTATTGTTTAAATATCTAATAGACTTCTTAGTTTGACATTATCCAGTCCTTTATTGTGTTGTTTATCTCAATTGGAGTTGTTCGTTTTGTTTATCCCCTCCTTTTGTGTTTTGTTTTACTCTCAAGTAGAGTTCTTCGTTCGTTATTTTATTACTCCTCATGTGTGTTGTTTAAATCTCAAATTGACATCTCTGTTTGTAATTGTCCCTCTCCTTTATTGTGTTGTTTACCCCACTCCTTATGTGTGTTTTTTAATTCTCAAGTATTGTTCTTCGATTATGATTCTCGTACTCCTTCAGTGTATTGTTTAAATATCTCATAGACTTCTTCGTTTGAAATTATCCCACACCTTTATTGTGTTGTTTATCTCTCAAGTGGAGTAATTCGTTTGTTGTTTATCCCACTCCTTTTGTGTTTTGTTTTACTCTCAAGTAGAGTTCTTCGTTCGTTATTTTATTACTCCTAATGTGTGTTGTTTAAATTTCAAATTGACTTCTCCGTTTGTAATTGTCCCACTCCTTTATTGTGTTGTTTACCCTCCTTATGTGTGTTTTTTAATTCTCAAGTATTGTTCTTCGATTATGATTCTCGTACTCCTTCAGTGTATTGTTTAAATATCTCATAGACTTCTTCGTTTGACATTATCCCACACCTTTATTGTGTTGTTTATCTCTCAAGTGGAGTAATTCGTTTGTTGTTTATCCCACTCCTTTTGTGTTTTGTTTTACTCTCAAGTAGAGTTCTTCGTTCGTTATTTTATTACTCATCATTTGTGTTGTTTAAATATAAAATTTACTTCTCAGTATGTAATTATCCCCTTTCGTTGTATTGTTTATCCCACTCCTTATGTGTGTTGTTGAACTCTCAAGTAGTGTTCTTGATTTTGATACTCATACTCCTTGATGTATTGTTTAAATATCTAATAGACTTCTTAGTTTGACATTATCCCACTCCTTTATTGTGTTGTTTATCTCTCAATTGGAGTTGTTCGTTTTTTGTTTATCCCACTCCTTTTGTGTTTTGTTTTACTCTCTAGTAGAGTTCTTCGTTCGTTATTTTATTACTCCTCCTGTGTGTTGTTTAAATCTCAAATTGACTTCTCCGTTTCTAATTATCCCACTCGTTTATTGTATTGTTTATCCCACTCCTTATGTGTGTTGTTGAACTCTCAAGTAGTGTTCTTCGATTTTGATACTCATACTCCTTCAGTGTATTGTTTAAATATCTAATAGACTTCTTCGTTTGACATTATCCCAGTCCTTTATTGTGTTGTTTATCTCTCAATTGGAGTTGTTCGTTTTTTGTTTATCCCACTCCTTTTGTGTTTTGTTTAACTCTCAAGTAGAGTTCTTCGTTCGTTATTTTATTACTCCTCATGTGTGTTGTTTAAATCTCAAATTGACATCTCTGTTTGTAATTGTCCCTCTCCTTTATTGTGTTGTTTACCCCACTCCTTATGTGTGTTTTTTAATTCTCAAGTATTGTTCTTCGATTATGATTCTCGTACTCCTTCAGTGTATTGTTTAAATATCTCATAGACTTCTTCGTTTGACATTATCCCACACCTTTATTGTGTTGTTTATCTCTCAAGTGGAGTAATTCGTTTGTTGTTTATCCCACTCCTTTTGTGTTTTGTTTTACTCTCTAGTAGAGTTCTTCGTTCGTTATTTTATTACTCCTCCTGTGTGTTGTTTAAATCTCAAATTGACTTCTCCGTTTCTAATTATCCCACTCGTTTATTGTATTGTTTATCCCACTCCTTATGTGTGTTGTTGAACTCTCAAGTAGTGTTCTTCGATTTTGATACTCATACTCCTTCAGTGTATTGTTTAAATATCTAATAGACTTCTTCGTTTGACATTATCCCAGTCCTTTATTGTGTTGTTTATCTCTCAATTGGAGTTTATCGTTTTTTTTTTAAACCCAATATTTTTGTGTTTTTTTTAACTATCAAGTATAGTTCTTGATTCGTTATTTTATTACTCCTCATGTGTGTTGTTTAAATCTCAAATTGACTTCTGTTTGTAATTGTCCCTCCTTTATTGTGTTGTTTATCCTCGTTATGTGTCTTTTTAATTCTCTAGTAGTGTTCTTGATTTTGACACTCATACTCCTTCAGTGTATTGTTTAAATATCTCGTAGACTTCTGCGTTTGACAGTATCCCACTCCTTTATTGTGTTTTTTATCTCTCAAGTGGAGTAATTCGTTTGTTGTTTATCCCACTCCTTTTGTGTTTTGTTTTACTCTCAAGTAGAGTTCTTCGTTCGTTATTTTATTACTCCTCATGTGTGTTGTTTAAATCTCAAATTGACTTCTCCGTTTGTAATTATCCCACTCCTTTATTGTGTTGTTTACCCCACTCCTTATGTGTGTTTCTTAATTCTCAAGTATTGTTCTTCGATTATGATTCTCGTACTCCTTCAGTGTATTGTTTAAATATCTCATAGACTTCTTCGTTTGACATTATCCCACACCTTTATTGTTTTTTTTTTTTTAAATAAAAGAGCTAGTGCTCTCGGACGTCTTATATCACTGAATCATGGCGGTTTGTGAGAACCCGCAAACACCAAGTACCTTTTACAATTCACATCCCAACAAGATGCCCAAGACAATAACCAAAAGCTAATCCTGATACAATTTACAAAAATCCTATACAATGCCATGTAGTAACCAAAGGATTGTATGCGATGTGCGAAAAGAGGCATGTATGTGCCATGTCAGTGCCCATATCTATGCCATATAAAACGATTGAGTGCCATATCTACATATACATGCCATCTGTGACTTTGTGCGAATGATACTAGACCTTGCCATATCTGTTCGATCTGTGCAGTGCGACTGAAACGATCATGCCACTCACAACCATAAATTTGTATGACTTTGTGCCAATGATCTGATACCGTGCCATGTACGAGCCGTTCTATGCCCTCTACAGCAAACCATACCAACTGAACTATCTGAACCATTACGAGCTAGGCAGTTCTTTAGACTAAACCCGATGCCTTATAAGCTAACTTCGATTACATACATTGTAACTAACAATCCTCCAGTCTACCATCACCAAAACTACATAAGCCACTAAAATCTTTATACAAGAGCTTTCAATAAAGCTCTTTCTTATTACAAGCAATTTCTTTGCTATCAATGAGACAAAAATAGCCTTTCGATACTAACAAATATCCTGATAATGCTCCATAAACTATCAACACTTGAGAAGCGCGGATGCAATACAAAGTGAGAGAAAAATAGAACCAACGGCGGTGTGTGCAATCTGAAGCGGCGAGTGTGATCTAACAAGTCAGCTTGATACTAATAACAACTTCTAGTGCAAGGAGAGGGAAGGAGACTCTCCTCCTGACAGACAAAAACCTCCCAACTGACAAGGACACTAGACTAATATCCACCACAAGATCTAAATAAACTACCCCTCCTATACATGAATGCAAGCAAAGCAAAAGAAAAATGAAGTAGTCCTTCCAAACTACCATCACTATTCTGAGGTAGATAGTGCTACTACCCCTCCCTAAAACTCCCCAAAACTTGATAAACCACAGGTAACAATAAACAACCAGCCAAAAGAAGGTCCAAAAGCAGTACAAAACCCTATATGCTTCCCAGTTCTGAGTATTATCTTTTTTTTTCTCAGAAGGAACTTTCTTTTCTGTTTTTAGTTCCAAACCTAGCCTTTTTTTACCCCTTGCAAATGTCCATATAGGATCTTTAAAATACTGGGAAGCTTCTAAAGAACTTGTTCTGTTGAAAGTTCTAATGCCTTTTTTCAAAATCAATGGCTTTTTTCTCAAAAATAAACTGGGGATTCTAACAGTAATCATAATTACTACAAGATCATACAAGAGATTGAGCCATAGTATACTATACATCCAAGTCCTCCTCCTTGGAACACCTTTTATAAAATAGTGTTCAGTCCTCCTTTGATAGGGACCTGCAAAAAGAACAAACCAGGGGAGGGGAGGGTGACATATAAACAGCTCCAAAAGCTTACAGGGACCTTCCTTGATACACATCATGTAGAATTCCTTACAGATCCTCCACCCTTGACAACCCTAACATAGGCTAAACATCTTATCACCATAAGCTAATTGTCTAACTCTAATAGGAAAATGCATGAGCATACTCTGATCCTTACATCCATCATAGCCAACTTAGCTAAAGCATCTGCCACAGAATTGCCCTCTCTGTAAATGTGTGCAAATCTAATTTCTCTATTACTGCACAACTTTAGAATCTTGGCTAAAAGAATCTCCAATTTCCAATTTGAGATTTAAACAACACACAGGAGGAGTAATAAAATAACGAACGAAGAACTCTACTTGAGAGTAAAACAAAACACAAAGGTGGGATAAACAACAAGCGAACAACTCCACTTGAGAGATAAACAACACAATAAAGGTGGGATAATGTCAAGCGAAGAAGTCTATAGATATTTAAACAATCAATGAAATATATGAATATCAAAATCGAAGAACACTACTTGAGTTAAACAACACACATAAAAGTGGGATAAACAACCTGATAAAGGTGGGATAATTACAAGCGGAGAAGTCAATTTGAGATTTAAACAACACACATGAGGAGTAATAAAATAACGAGCGAAGAACTCTACTTGAGAGTAAAACAAAACCTGAAAAGTGGGATAAACAACAAGCGAACAACTCCACTTGAGAGATAAACAACCTGATAAAGGTGGGATAATGTCAAGCGAAGAAGTCTATTAGATATTTAAACAATCAATGAAGAAATATGAATATCAAAATCGAAGAACACTACTTGAGTTCAACAACACACATAAAGTGGGATAAACAACCTGATAAAGGTGGGATAATTACAAGCGGAGAAGTCAATTTGAGATTTAAACAACACACATGAGGTAATAAAATAACGAGCGAAGAACTCTACTTGAGAGTAAAACAAAACACAAAAGGAGTGGGATAAACAACAAGCGAACAACTCCACTTGAGATAAACAACACAATAAAGGAGTGGGATAATGTCAAAAAGAAAGTCTATTAGAATTTAAACAATCAAGCTGAAGGAATATGAATATCAAAATCGAAGAACACTACTTGAGTTAAACAACACACATAAGAGTGGGATAAACAACCTGATAAGGAGTGGGATAATTACAAGCGGAAGAAGTCAATTTGAGATTTAAACAACACACATGAGGAGTAATAAAATAACGAGCGAAGAACTCTACTTGAGTAAAACAAAACACAAAGGAGTGGGATAAACAACAAGCGAACAACTCCACTTGAGATAAACAACACAATAAAGGGTGGGATAATGTCAAGCGAAGAAGTCTATTAGATATTTAAACAATCAAGCGAAGAAATATGAATATCAAAATCGAAGAACACTACTTGAGTTAAACAACACACATAAGGAGTGGGATAAACAACCTGATAAAGGTGGGATAATTACAAGCGGAGAAGTCAATTTGAGATTTAAACAACACATGAGGAGTAATAAAATAGCGAGCGAAGAACTCTACTTGAGAGTAAAACAAAACACAAAAGGTGGGATAAACAACAAGCGAACAACTCCAATTGAGAGATAAACAACACAATAAAGGAGTGGGATAATGTCAAACGAAGAAGTCTATTTGATATTTAAACAATACACTGAAGAAGTATAAGTATCAAAATCGAAGAACACTACTTGAGAGTTCAACAACACACATAAGGAGTGGGATAAACAACACAACAAACGAGTGGGATAATTACAAACGGAGAAGTCAATTTGAGATTTAAACAACACACAGGAGGAGTAATAAAATAACGAACGAAGAACTCTACTTGAGAGTAAAACAAAATACAAGAGTGGGATAAACTACAAACGAACAACTCCACTTGAGAGATAAACAACACAATAAAGGAGTGGGATAATGTCAAACGAAGAAGTCTATTAGAGATTTAAACAATCAACTGAAGGAATATGAATATCACAATCGAAGAACACTACTTGACAGTTAAACAACACACATAAGGAGTGGGATAAACAACACAATAAAGGAGTGGGATTATTACAAACGGAGAAGTCAATTTGAGATTTAAACAACACAAACGAGGAGTAATAAAATAAAGAACGAAGAACTCTACTTGAGAGTAAAACAAAACACAAAAGGATTGGGATAAACAACCAACGAATTACTCCACTTGAGAGATAAACAACACAATAGAGGAGTGGGATAATGTCAAACGAAGAAGTCTATGAGATATTTAAACAATCAATGAAGAAATATGAATATCAAAATCGAAGAACACTACTTGAGTTAAACAACACACATAAGAGTGGGATAAACAACCTGATAAAGGTGGGATAATTACAAACGGAGAAGTCAATTTTAGATTTAAACAGCACACAGGAGGAGTAATAATATAAGCGAAGAAGAACTACTTGAGAGTAAAACAAAACACAAAGGAGTGGGATAAACAACAAGCGAACAACTCCACTTGAGAGATAAACAACCTGATAAAGGTGGGATAATGTCAAGCGAAGAAATCTATTAGATATTTAAAAAATAAAGTGAAGGAATATGAATATCAAAATCTATGAACATTACTTGACTGTTAAACAACACACATAAGTTGTGGGATAAACAACCTGATAAAGGTGGGATAATTACAAGCGGAGAAGTCAATTTGAGATTTAAACAACACATGAGGAGTAATAAAATAACGAGCGAAGAACTCTACTTGAGAGTAAAACAAAACACAAAGAGTGGGATAAACAACAAGCGAACAACTCCACTTGAGAGATAAACAACCTGATAAAGGTGGGATAATGTCAAGCGAAGAAGTCTATTAGATATTTAAACAATCAAGCTGAGAAATATGAATATCAAAATCGAAGAACACTACTTGAGGTTCAACAACACACATAAAGTGGGATAAACAACCTGATAAGAGTGGGATAATTACAAGCGGAGAAGTCAATTTGAGATTTAAACAACACACATGAGGAGTAATAAAATAACGAGCGAAGAACTCTACTTGAGAGTAAAACAAAACCTGAAAGTGGGATAAACAACAAGCGAACAACTCCACTTGAGAGATAAACAACACAATAAAGGTGGGATAATGTCAAGCGAAGAAGTCTATTAGATATTTAAACAATCAACCTTGAAGAAATATGAATATCAAAATCGAAGAACACTACTTGAGAGTTCAACAACACACATAAGGAGTAGGATAAACAACCTGATAAGCAGTGGGATAATTACAAGCGGAGAAGTCAATTTGAGATTTAAACAACACACATGGAGGTAATAAAATAACGAGCGAAGAACTCTACTTGAGAGTAAAACAAAACCTGAAAAGGAGTGGGATAAACAACAAGCGAACAACTCCACTTGAGAGATAAACAACCTGATAAAGGTGGGATAATGTCAAGCGAAGAAGTCTATTAGATATTTAAACAATCAAGCGAAAATATGAATATCACAATCGAAGAACACTACTTGATAGTTAAACAACACACATAAGGAGTTGGATAAACAACACCTGATAAAGGTGGGATAATTACAAGCGGAGAAGTCAATTTGAGATTTAAAATACTCTATTGAGGAGTAATAAAATAACGAACGAAGAACTCTACTTGAGAGTAAAACAAAACACAAAAGGAGTGGGATAAACAACAAACGAACAACTCCACTTGCGAGATAAACAACACAATAAAGGAGTGGGATAATGTCAAACGAAGAAGTCTATTAGAGATTTAAACAATCAACTGAAGGAATATGAATATCACAATCTAAGAACACTACTTGACAGTTAAACAACACACATAAGGAGTGGGATAAACAACACAATAAAGGAGTGGCATAATTACAAACGGAGAAGTCAGTTTGAGATTTAAACAACACACAAGAGGAGTAATAAAATAACGAACGAAGAACTCTACTTGGGAGTAAAACAAAACACAAAAGGAGTAGGATAAACAACAAACGAACAACTCCACTTGCGAGATAAACAACACAATAAAGGAGTGGGATACTGTCAAACGAAGAAGTCTATTAGAGATTTAAACAATCAACTGAAGGAATATGAATATCACAATCGAAGAACACTACTTGACAGTTAAACAACACACATAAGGAGTGGGATAAACAACACAATAAAGGAGTGGGATAATTACAAACGGAGAAGTCAATTTGAGATTTAAACAACACACAGGAGGAGTAATAAAATAACGAACGAAGAACTCTACTTGAGAGTAAAACAAAACACAAAAGGAGTGGGATAAACAACAAACGAACAACTCCACTTGCGAGATAAACAACACAATAAAGGAGTGGGATAATTACAAACGAAGAAGTCTATTAGATATTTAAACCATACACTGAAGGAATATGAATATCACAATCGAAGAACACTACTTGACAGTTAAACAACACACATAAGGAGTGGGATAAACAACACAATAAAGGAGTGGGATAATTACAAACGGAGAAGTCAATTTGAGATTTAAACAACACAGGAGGAGTAATAAAATAACGAACGAAGAACTCTACTTGAGAGTAAAACAAAACACAAAAGGAGTGGGATAAACAACAAACGAACAACTCACTTGAGAGATAAACAACACCTGATAAAGGAGTGGGATAATGTCAAGCGAAGAAGTCTATTAGATATTTAAACAATACAAGAAAATATGAATATCAAAATCGAAGAACACTACTTGAGTTAAACAACACACATAAGAGTGGGATAAACAACCTGATAAAGGGTGGGATAATTACAAGCGGAGAAGTCAATTTGAGATTTAAACAACACACATGAGGAGTAATAAAATAACGAGCGAAGAACTCTACTTGAGAGTAAAACAAAACCTGAAAAGTGGGATAAACAAAAAACGAACAACTCCAATTGAGAGATAAACAACACAATAAAGGAGTGGGATAATGTCAATCGAAGAAGTCTATTAGATATTTAAACAATACACTGAAGGAGTATGAGTATCAAAATCGAAGAACACTACTTGAGAGTTCAACAACACACATAAGGAGTGGGATAAACAACCTGATAAGCAGGTGGGATAATTACAAGCGGAGAAGTCAATTTGAGATTTAAACAACACATGAGGAGTAATAAAATAGCGAGCGAAGAACTCTACTTGAGAGTAAAACAAAACACAAAAGGAGTGGGATAAACAACAAACGAACAACTCCACTTGAGAGATAAACAACACAATAAAGGAGTGGGATAATGTCAAACGAAGAAGTCTATTAGATATTTAAACAATCAACTGAAGGAATATGAATATCACAATCGAAGAACACTACTTGACAGTTAAACAACACACATAAGGAGTGGGACAAACAATTACAAACGGAGAAGTCAATTTGAGATTTAAACAACACACATGGAGTAATAAAATAACGAGCGAAGAACTCTGCTTGAGAGTAAAACAAAACCACAAAAGTGGGATAAACAACAAGCGAACAACTCCACTTGAGAGATAAACAACCTGATAAAGGGTGGGATAATGTCAAACGAAGAAGTCTATTAGATATTTAAACAATACACTGAAGGAGTATGAGTATCAAAATCGAAGAACACTACTTGAGAGTTCAACAACACACATAAGGAGTGGGATAAACAACACAATAAACGAGTGGGATAATTACAAACGGAGAAGTCAATTCGAGATTTAAACAACACACAGGAGGAGTAATAAAATAACGAACGAAGAACTCTACTTGAGAGTAAAACAAAACACAAAAGGAGTGGGATAAACAACAAACGAAGAATTCCACTTGAGAGATAAACAACACAATAAAGGAGTGGGATAATGTCAAACGAAGAAGTCTATTAGAGACTTAAACAATCAACTGAAGGAATATGAATATCACAATCGAAGAACACTACTTGACAGTTAAACAACACACATAAGGAGTGGGATAAACAACACGATAAACGAGTGGGATAATTACAAACGCAGAAGTCAATTTGAGATTTAAACAACACACAGGAGGAGTAATAAAATAACAAACGAAGAACTCTACTTGAGAGTAAAACAAAACACAAAAGGAGTGGGATAAACAACAAACGAACAACTCCACTTCAGAGATAAACAACACAATAAAGTAGTGGGATAATGTCAAACGAAGAAGTCTATTAGAGATTTAAACAATACCTTTGAAGGAATATGAGTATCCAAATCGAAGAACACTACTTGAGTTCAACAACACACATAAAGTGGGATAAACAACCTGATAAGGAGTGGGATAATTACAAACGGAGAAGTCAATTTGAGATTTAAACAACACACAGGAGGAGTAATAAAATAACGAACGAAGAACTCTACTTGAGAGTAAAACAAAACACAAAAGGAGTGGGATAAACAACAAACGAACAACTCCACTTGAGAGATAAACAACACGGTAAAGGAGTGGGATAATGTCAAACGAAGAAGTCTATTAGAGATTTAAACAATCAACTGAAGAAATATGAATATCACAATCGAAGAACACTACTTGACCGTTAAACAACACACATAAGGAGTGGGATAAACAACCTGATAAAGGAGTGGGACAATTACAATCGGAGAAGTCAATTTGAGATTTAAACAACACACATGAGGAGTAATAAAATAACGAACGAAGAACTCTACTTGAGAGTAAAACAAAACCTGAAAAGGTGGGATAAACAACAAACGAACAACTCCACTTGAGAGATAAACAACACAATAAAGGAGTGGGATAATGTCAAACGAAGAAGTCTATTAGAGATTTAAACAATCAACTGAAGAAATATGAATATCACAATCGAAGAACACTACTTGACAGTTAAACAACACACATAAGGAGTGGGATAAACAACACAATAAAGGAGTGGGATAATTACAAACGGAAAAGTCAATTTGAGATTTAAACAACACATGAGGAGTAATAAAATAACGAACGAAGAACTCTACTTGAGAGTAAAACAAAACACAAAAGGAGTGGGATAAACAACAAACGAACAACTCCACTTGAGAGATAAACAACACAATAAAGGAGTGGGATAATGTCAAACGAAGAAGTCTATTAGATATTTAAACAATCAACTGAAGGAGTATGATATCAAAATCGAAGAACACTACTTGAGAGTTCAACAACACACATAAGGAGTGGGATAAACAACACAATAAACGAGTGGGATAATTACAAACGGAGAAGTCAATTTGAGATTTAAACAACACACAGGAGGAGTAATAAAATAACGAACGAAGAACTCTACTTGAGAGTAAAACAAAACACAAAAGGAGTGGGATAAACAACAAACGAACAACTCCACTTGAGAGATAAACAACCTGATAAAGGGTGGGATAATGTCAAACGAAGAAGTCTATTAGACAATCAACTGAAGAAATATGAATATCACAATCGAAGAACACTACTTGACAGTTAAACAACACACATAAGGAGTGGGATAAACAACACAATAAAGGAGTGGGATAATTAGAAACGGAGAAGTCAATTTGAGATTTAAACAACACAGGAGGAGTAATAAAATAACGAACGAAGAACTCTACTTGAGAGTAAAACAAAACCTGAAAAGTGGGATAAACAACAAACGAACAACTCCACTTGGGTGATAAACAACACAATAAAGGAGTGGGATAATGTCAAACGAAGAAGTCTATAAGAGATTTAAACAATCAACTGAAGGAATATGAGTATCAAAATCGAAGAACACTACTTGAGAGTTCAACAACACACATAAGGAGTGGGATAAAGAACACATCAAACGAGTGGGATAATTACAAACGGAGAAGTCAATTTGAGATTTAAACAACACACAGGAGGAGTAATAAAATAACGAACGAAGAACTCTACTTGAGAGTAAAACAAAACACAAAAGGAGTGGGATAAACAACAAACGAACAACTCCACTTGAGAGATAAACAACCTGATAAAGGGTGGGATAATGTCAAGCGAAGAAGTCTATTAGATATTTAAACAATCAAGCGAAGAATATGAATATCACAATCGAAGAACACTACTTGAGTTAAACAACACACATAAGGAGTGGGATAAACAACCTGATAAAAGGTGGGATAATTACAAGCGGAGAAGTCAATTTGAGATTTAAACAACACATGAGGAGTAATAAAATAACGAGCGAAGAACTCTACTTGAGAGTAAAACAAAACCTGAAAGGGTGGGATAAACAACAAGCGAACAACTCCACTTGAGAGATAAACAACCACAATAAAGGAGTGGGATAATGTCAAGCGAAGAAGTCTATAGATATTTAAACAATCAATGAAGAAATATGAATATCACAATCGAAGAACACTACTTGAGTTAAACAACACACATAAGGAGTGGGATAAACAACCTGATAAAAGAGTGGGATAATTACAAGCGGAGAAGTCAATTTGAGATTTAAACAACACATGAGGAGTAATAAAATAACGAGCGAAGAACTCTACTTGAGAGTAAAACAAAACACAAAAGGAGTGGGATAAACAACAAGCGAACAACTCACTTGAGAGATAAACAACACAAAAAGGGTGGGATAATGTCAAGCGAAGAAGTCTATTAGATATTTAAACAATACCTTGAAGGATATGAATATCAAAATCGAAGAACACTACTTGAGTTCAACAACACACATAAGGAGTGGGATAAACAACCTGATAAAAGCAGTGGGATAATTACAAGCGGAGAAGTCAATTTGAGATTTAAACAACACACATGGAGGTAATAAAATAACGAGCGAAGAACTCTACTTGAGAGTAAAACAAAACACAAAGGAGTGGGATAAACAACAAGCGAACAACTCCACTTGAGAGATAAACAACCTGATAAAGGAGTGGGATAATGTCAAGCGAAGAAGTCTATTAGATATTTAAACAATCAAGCTGAAGGAATATGAATATCACAATCGAAGAACACTACTTGAGTTAAACAACACACATAAGGAGTGGGATAAACAACTGATATAAAGGTGGGATAATTACAAGCGGAGAAGTCAATTTGAGATTTAAACAACACATGAGGAGTAATAAAATAACGAGCGAAGAACTCTACTTGAGAGTAAAACAAAACCTGAAAAGGTGGGATAAACAACAAGCGAACAACTCCACTTGAGAGATAAACAACCTGATAAAGGAGTGGGATAATGTCAAGCGAAGAAGTCTATTAGATATTTAAACAATACCTTTGAAGGAGTATCAAAATCGAAGAACACTACTTGAGAGTTCAACAACACACATAAGGAGTGAGATAAACAACCTGATAAGCAGGTGGGATAATTACAAGCGGAGAAGTCAATTTGAGATTTAAACAACACACGGGAGGTAATAAAATAACGAGCGAAGAACTCTACTTGAGAGTAAAACAAAACACAAAGGAGTGGGATAAACAACAAGCGAACAACTCCACTTGAGAGATAAACAACACAATAAAGGGTGGGATAATGTCAAGCGAAGAAGTCTATTAGATTTAAACAATCAAGCTGAAGAAATATGAATATCACAATCGAAGAACACTACTTGAGTTAAACAACACACATAAGGAGTGGGATAAACAACCTGATAAAGGTGGGATAATTACAAGCGGAGAAGTCAATTTGAGATTTAAACAACACACAAGAGGAGTAATAAAATAACGAACGAAGAACTCTACTTGAGAGTAAAACAAAACACAAAAGGAGTGGGATAAACAAAAAACGAACAACTCCAATTGAGAGATAAACAACACAATAAAGGAGTGGGATAATGTCAAACGAAGAAGTCTATTAGAGATTTAAACAATCAACTGAAGAAATATGAATATCACAATCGAAGAACACTACTTGACCGTTAAACAACACACATAAGGAGTGGGATAAACAACACAATAAAGGAGTGGGATAATTACTAACGGAGAAGTCAATTTGAGATTTAAACAACAGACAGGAGGAGTAATAAAATAACGAACAAAGAACTCTACTTGAGAGTAAAACAAAACACAAAAGGAGTGGGATAAACAACAAACGAAAAACTCCACTTGAGAGATAAACAACACAATAAAGGAGTGGGATAATGTCAAACGAAGAAGTCTATTAGAGATTTAAACAATCAACTGAAGGAATATGAATATCACAATCGAAGAACACTACTTGAGAGTTCAACAACACACATAAGGAGTGGGATAAACAACCTGATAAGCAGTGGGATAATTACAAGCGGAGAAGTCAATTTGAGATTTAAACAACACATGAGGAGTAATAAAATAACGAGCGAAGAACTCTACTTGAGTAAAACAAAACACAAAAGGTGGGATAAACAACAAGCGAACAACTCCACTTGAGAGATAAACAACCTGATAAGGAGTGGGATACTGTCAAACGAAGAAGTCTATTAGAGATTTAAACAATCAACTGAAGGAATATGAATATCACAATCGAAGAACACTACTTGAGTTCAAAACACACATAAGGAGTGGGATAAACAACCTGATAAGCAGGTGGGATAATTACAAGCGGAGAAGTCAATTTGAGATTTAAACAACACACATGAGGAGTAATAAAATAACGAGCGAAGAACTCTACTTGAGAGTAAAACAAAACACAAAGGAGTGGGATAAACAACAAGCGAACAACTCCACTTGAGAGATAAACAACACAATAAAAGGTGGGATAATGTCAAGCGAAGAAGTCTATTAGATATTTAAACAATCAAGCGAAGGAATATGATATCACAATCGAAGAACACTACTTGAGTTAAACAACACACATAAGGAGTGGGATAAACAACCTGATAAGCAGGTGGGATAATTACAAACGGAAAAGTCAATTTGAGATTTAAACAACACACATGAGGAGTAATAAAATAACGAACGAAGAACTCTACTTGAGAGTAAAACAAAACACAAAAGGAGTGGGATAAACAACAAACGAACAACTCCACTTGAGAGATAAACACAATAAAGGAGTGGGATAATGTCAAACGAAGAAGTCTATTAGATATTTAAACAATCAACTTAAGAAATATGAATATCACAATCGAAGAACACTACTTGACAGTTAAACAACACACATAAGGAGTGGGATAAACAACCTGATAAAGGGTGGGATAATTAGGAACGGAGAAGTCAATTTGAGATTTAAACAACACACACGAGGAGTAATAAAATAACGAACGAAGAACTCTACTTGAGAGTAAAACAAAACACAAAAGGAGTGGGATAAACAACAAACGAACAACTCCACTTGAGAGATAAACAACACGGTAAAGGAGTGGGATAATGTCAAACGAAGAAGTCTATTAGAGATTTAAACAATCAACTGAAGAAATATGAATATCACAATCGAAGAACACTACTTGACAGTTAAACAACACACATAAGGAGTGGGATAAACAACACAATAAAGGAGTGGGATAATTACAAACGGAAAAGTCAATTTGAGATTTAAACAACACACATGAGGAGTAATAAAATAACGAACGAAGAACTCTACTTGAGAGTAAAACAAAACACAAAAGGAGTGGGATAAACAACAAACGAACAACTCCACTTGAGAGATAAACAACACAATAAAGGAGTGGGATAATGTAAAACGAAGAAGTGTATTAGATATTTCAACAATACACTGAAGGAGTATGAGTATCAAAATCGAAGAACACTACTTGAGAGTTCAACAACACACATAAGGAGTGGGATAAACAACCTGATAAGCAGGTGGGATAATTACAAGCGGAGAAGTCAATTTGAGATTTAAACAACACACACGAGGAGTAATAAAATAACGAACGAAGAACTCTACTTGAGAGTAAAACAAAACCCAAAAGGAGTGGGATAAACAACAAACGAACAACTCCACTTGAGAGATAAACAACACAATAAAGGAGTGGGATAATGTCAAACGAAGAAGTCTATTAGATATTTAAACAATACATTGAAGGTATGAATATCAAAATCGAAGAACACTACTTGAGAGTTAAACAACACACATAAGAGTGGGATAAACAACACAATAAGCAGGTGGGATAATTACAAACGGAGAAGTCAATTTGAGATTTAAACAACACACATGAGGAGTAATAAAATAACGAACGAAGAACTCTACTTGAGAGTAAGACAAAACACAAAAGGAGTGGGATACACAACAAACGAACAACTCCACTTGCGAGATAATCAACACAATAAAGGAGTGGGATAATGTCAATCGAAGAAGTCTATTAGAGATTTAAACAATCAACTAAAGGAATATGAATATCACAATCGAAGAACACTGCTTGAGAGTTCAACAACACACATAAGGAGTGGGATAAACAACACAACAAACGAGTTGGATAATTACAAACGCCGAAATCAATTTGAGATTTAAACAACACACAGAAGGCGTAATAAAATAACAAACAACGAACTCTACTTGTGAGTAAAACAAAGCCCAAAAGGAGTGCGATAAACAACAAACGAACAACGCCACTTGAACGATAAACAACTCAATAAAGGAGTGGGATAATGTCAAACGAAGAAGTCTATTAGAGATTTAAACAATACACTGAAGGAGTATGAGTATCACAAACGAAGAACACTACTTGAGAGTTAAACAACACTCAAAAGGAGTGGGATAAACAACCTGATAAGCGGTGGGATAATTACAAGCGGAGAAGTCAATTTGAGATTTAAACAACACATGAGGAGTAATAAAATAACGAGCGAAGAACTACTTGAGAGTAAAACAAAACCTGAAAGGAGTGGGATAAACAACAAGCGAACAACTCCACTTGAGAGATAAACAACCTGATAAAAGGTGGGATAATGTCAAGCGAAGAAGTCTAGATATTTAAACAATACCTTTGAAGGAGTATGAGTATCAAAATCGAAGAACACTACTTGAGAGTTCAACAACACACATAAGGAGTGGGATAAACAACACTGATAAGCAGGTGGGATAATTACAAGCGGAGAAGTCAATTTGAGATTTAAACAACACACAGGAGTAATAAAATAACGAGCGAAGAACTCTACTTGAGTAAAACAAAACACAAAAGTGGGATAAACAACAAGCGAACAACTCCACTTGAGAGATAAACAACCTGATAAAGGAGTGGGATAATGTCAAGCGAAGAAGTCTATTAGATATTTAAACAATCAAGCTGAAGAAATATGAATATCACAATCGAAGAACACTACTTGAGTTCAACAACACACATAAGGAGTGGGATAAACAACACAATAAAGGTGGGATAATTACAAGCGGAGAAGTCAATTTGAGATTTAAACAACACACGGGAGGAGTAATAAAATAACGAGCGAAGAACTCTACTTGAGAGTAAAACAAAACACAAAAGTGGGATAAACAACAAGCGAACAACTCCACTTGAGAGATAAACAACACAATAAAGGAGTGGGATAATGTCAAGCGAAGAAGTCTATTAGATATTTAAACAATACCTTTGAAGGAATATGATATCAAAATCGAAGAACACTACTTGAGAGTTCAACAACACACATAAGAGTGGGATAAACAACACAATAAGCAGGTGGGATAATTACAAGCGGAGAAGTCAATTTGAGATTTAAACAACACACGGAGGAGTAATAAAATAACGAGCGAAGAACTCTACTTGAGAGTAAAACAAAACCAAAAAAGTGGGATAAACAACAAGCGAACAACTCCACTTGAGAGATAAACAACCTGATAAAGGGTGGGATAATGTCAAGCGAAGAAGTCTATAGATATTTAAACAATCAAGCTGAAGAAATATGAATATCACAATCGAAGAACACTACTTGAGAGTTAAACAACACACATAAGGAGTGGGATAAACAACCTGATAAAGGTGGGATAATTACAAGCGGAGAAGTCAATTTGAGATTTAAACAACACACATGAGGAGTAATAAAATAACGAGCGAAGAACTCTACTTGAGAGTAAAACAAAACACAAAAGGTGGGATAAACAACAAGCGAACAACTCCACTTGAGAGATAAACAACCTGATAAAGGAGTGGGATAATGTCAAGCGAAGAAGTCTATTAGATATTTAAACAATCAAGCGAAGGAATATGAATATCACAATCGAAGAACACTACTTGAGTTAAACAACACACATAAGAGTGGGATAAACAACACAATAAGAGGTGGGATAATTACAAGCGGAGAAGTCAATTTGAGATTTAAACAACACACATGAGGAGTAATAAAATAACGAGCGAAGAACTCTACTTGAGAGTAAAACAAAACCTAAAAAGTGGGATAAACAACAAGCGAACAACTCCACTTGAGAGATAAACAACACAATAAAGGAGTGGGATAATGTCAAGCGAAGAAGTCTATTAGATATTTAAACAATACCTTGAAGGAATATGATATCAAAATCGAAGAACACTACTTGAGAGTTCAACAACACACATAAGTGGGATAAACAACCTGATAAGCAGGTGGGATAATTACAAGCGGAGAAGTCAATTTGAGATTTAAACAACACACGGGAGGTAATAAAATAACGAGCGAAGAACTCTACTTGAGAGTAAAACAAAACCTGAAAAGGTGGGATAAACAACAAGCGAACAACTCCACTTGAGAGATAAACAACCTGATAAAGGAGTGGGATAATGTCAAGCGAAGAAGTCTATTAGATATTTAAACAATACCTGAAGAAGTATGAATATCAAAATCGAAGAACACTACTTGAGTTCAACAACACACATAAGGAGTGGGATAAACAACCTGATAAGCAGTGGGATAATTACAAGCGGAGAAGTCAATTTGAGATTTAAACAACACACAGGAGTAATAAAATAACGAGCGAAGAACTCTACTTGAGAGTAAAACAAAACACAAAAGGAGTGGGATAAACAACAAGCGAACAACTCCACTTGAGAGATAAACAACCTGATAAAGAGTGGGATAATGTCAAGCGAAGAAGTCTATTTGATATTTAAACAATACACTGAAGAAATATGAGTATCAAAATCGAAGAACACTACTTGAGAGTTCAACAACACACATAAGGAGTGGGATAAACAACACAATAAGCGGTGGGATAATTACAAGCGGAGAAGTCAATTTGAGATTTAAACAACACACATGGAGGTAATAAAATAACGAGCGAAGAACTCTGCTTGAGAGTAAAACAAAACACAAAAGAGTGGGATAAACAACAAGCGAACAACTCCACTTGAGAGATAAACAACACAATAAAGGAGTGGGATAATGTCAAGCGAAGAAGTCTATAGATATTTAAACAATACCTTTGAAGAATATGATATCAAAATCGAAGAACACTACTTGAGAGTTCAACAACACACATAAGGAGTGGGATAAACAACCTGATAAGCAGGTGGGATAATTACAAGCGGAGAAGTCAATTTGAGATTTAAACAACACACATGAGGAGTAATAAAATAACGAGCGAAGAACTCTACTTGAGAGTAAAACAAAACACAAAAGGTGGGATAAACAACAAGCGAACAACTCCACTTGAGAGATAAACAACACAATAAAGAGTGGGATAATGTCAAGCGAAGAAGTCTATTAGATATTTAAACAATACAATGAAGGAATATGATGATATCAAAATCGAAGAACACTACTTGAGTTCAACAACACACATAAGAGTGGGATAAACAACACTGATAAAGGTGGGACAATTACAAACGGAGAAGTCAATTTGAGATTTAAACAACACCCATGAGGAGTAATAAAATAACGAACGAAGAACTCTACTTGAGAGTAAAACAAAACAAAAAAGGAGTGGGATAAACAACAAACGAAAAACTCCACTTGGGAGATAAACAACACAATAAAGGAGTGGGATAATGTCAAACGAAGAAGTCTATTATAGATTTAAACAATCAACTGAAGGAATATGAATATCACAATCGAAGAACACTACTTGATAGTTCAACAACACACATAAGAAGTGGGATAAACAACACAATAAACGACTGGGATAATTACAAACGGAGAAGTCAATTTGAGATTTAAACAACACACAGGAGGAGTAATAAAATAACGAACGAAGAACTCTACTTGAGAGTAAAACAAAATACAAAAGGAGTGGGATAAACAACAAACGAAAAACTCCACTTGGGAGATAAACAACACAATAAAGGAGTGGGATAATATCAAACGAAGAAGTCTATTAGAGATTTAAACAATCAACTGAAGGAGTATGAGTATAAAAATCGAAGAACACTACTTGAGAGTTCAACAACACACATAAGGAGTGGGATAAACAACCTGATAAGCAGTGGGATAATTACAAGCGGAGAAGTCAATTTGAGATTTAAACAACACATGAGGAGTAATAAAATAACGAGCGAAGAACTCTACTTGAGAGTAAAACAAAACACAAAAGTGGGATAAACAACAAGCGAACAACTCCACTTGAGAGATAAACAACACAATAAAGGTGGGATAATGTCAAACGAAGAAGTCTATTAGATATTTAAACAATAAAATGAAGGAATATGAATATCACAATCGAAGAACACTACTTGACAGTTAAACAACACACATAAGGAGTGGGATAAACAACCTGATAAAGGTGGGATAATTACAAGCGGAGAAGTCAATTTGAGATTTAAACACACATGAGGAGTAATAAAATAACGAACGAAGAACTCTACTTGAGAGTAAAACAAAAAACAAAAGGAGTGGGATAAACAACAAACGAACAACTCCACTTGAGAGATAAACAACACAATAAAGGAGTGGGATAATTACAAACGAAGAAGTCTATTAGATATTTAAACCATACACTGAAGGAATATGAATATCACAATCGAAGAACACTACTTGACAGTTAAACAACACACATAAGGAGTGGGATAAACAACCTGATAAGCAGTGGGATAATTACAAACGGAGAAGTCAATTTGATATTTAAACAACACAGGAGGAGTAATAAAATAACGAACGAAGAACTCTACTTGAGAGTAAAACAAAACACAAAAGGAGTGGGATAAACAACAAACGAACAACTCCACTTGCGAGATAAACAACACAATAAAGGAGTGGGATACTGTCAAACGAAGAAGTCTATTAGAGATTTAAACAATCAACTGAAGGAATATGAATATCACAATCGAAGAACACTACTTGACAGTTAAACAACACACATAAGGAGTGGGATAAACAACACAATAAAGGAGTGGGATAATTACAAACTGATTAGTCAATTTGAGATTTATACAAAACACATTAGGAGTAATAAATTAACGAACGAAGAAGTCTAATTGATATTAAAACAAAACACAAAAGGTGTGGGATAAACAACAACCGAACAACTCCACTTGAGAGATATACAACACAATAAAGGTGGGATAATGTCAAGCGAAGAAGTCTATTAGATATTTAAACAATACTTTGAAGGAATATGAATCAAAATCGAAGAACACTACTTGAGTTCAACAACACACATAAGGAGTGGGATAAACAACACAATAAAGGCGTGGGACAATTACAAACGGAGAAGTCAATTTGAGATTTAAACAACACACATGAGGAGTAATAAAATAACGAACGAAGAACTCTACTTGAGAGTTAAACAAAACACATAAGGAGTGGGATAAACAAAAAACGAACAACTCCAATTGAGAGATAAACAACACAATAAAGGAGTGGGATAATGTCAAACGAAGAAGTCTATTAGATATTTAAACAATACTGCGAAGAGTATGAGTATCAAAATCGAAGAACACTACTTGAGAGTTCAACAACACACATAAGGAGTGGGATAAACAACACAACAAACGAGTGGGATAGTTACAAACGTAGAAGTCAATTTGAGATTTAAACAACACACAGGAGGAGTAATAAAATAACGAACGAAGAACTCTACTTGAGAGTAAAACAAAACACAAAAGGAGTGGGATAAACAACAAACGAACAACTCCACTTGCGAGATAAACAGCACAATAAAGGAGTGGGATAATGTCAAACGAAGAATTCTATTAGATATTTAAACCATACACTGAAGGAATATGAATATCACAATCGAAGAACACTACTTGACAGTTAAACAACACACATAAGGAGTGGGATAAACAACACAATATAGGAGTGGGATAATTACAAACGGAGAAGTCAATTTGAGATTTAAACAACACAGGAGGAGTAATAAAATAACGAACGAAGAACTCTACTTGAGAGTAAAACAAAACACAAAAGGAGTGGGATAAACAACAAACGAAAAACTCCACTTGGGAGATAAACAACACAATAAAGGAGTGGGATAATGTCAAACGAAGAAGTCTATTAGAGATTTAAACAATCAACTGAAGGAATATGAATATCAAAATCGAAGAACACTACTTGACAGTTAAACAACACACATAAGGAGTGGGATAAACAACACAATAAAGGAGTGGGATAATTACAAACGGAGAAGTCAATTTGAGATTTACACAACACAGATGAGGAGTAATAAAATAACGAACGAAGAACTCTACTTGAGAGTAAAACAAAACACAAAAGGAGTGGGATAAACAACAAACGAACAACTCCACTTGCGAGATAAACAACACAATAAAGGAGTGGGATAATGTCAAACGAAGAAGTCTATTAGATATTTAAACAATACACTGAAGGAGTATGAGTATCAAAATCGAAGAACACTACTTGAGAGTTCAACAACACACATAAGGAGTGGGATAAACAACACAACAAACGAGTGGGATAATTACAAACGGAGAAGTCAATTTGAGATTTAAACAACACACAGGAGGAGTAATAAAATAACGAACGAAGAACTCTACTTGAGAGTAAAACAAAACACAAAAGGAGTGGGATAAACAACAAACGAACAACTCCACTTGGGAGATAAACAACACAATAAAGGAGTGGGATAATGTCAAACGAAGAAGTCTATTAGAGATTTAAACAATCAACTGAAGGAATATGAATATCACAATCGAAGAACACTACTTGAGAGTTAAACAACACACATAAGGAGTGGGATAAACAACACAATAAAGGAGTGGGATAATTACAAACGGAGAAGTCAATTTGAGATTTAAACAACACAGGAGGAGTAATAAAATAACGAACGAATAACTCCACTTGAGAGTAAAACAAAACACAAAAGAGTGGGATAAACAACAAACGAACAACTCCACTTGAGAGATAAACAACACAATAAAGGAATGGGATAATGTCAAACGAAGAAGTCTATTAGATATTTAAACAATACACTGAAGGAGTATGAGTATCAAAATCGAAGAACACTACTTGAGAGTTCAACAACACACATAAGGAGTGGGATAAACAACACAATAAAGGAGTGGGATAATTACAAGTGGAGAAGTCAATTTGAGATTTAAACAACACAGGAGGAGTAATAAAATAACGAACGAAGAACTCTACTTGAGAGTTAAACAAAACACATAAGGAGTGGGATAAACAACAAACGAACAACTCCACTTGAGAGATAAACAACACAATAAAGGAGTGGGATAATGTCAAACGAAGAAGTCTATTAGATATTTAAACAATACACTGAAGGAGTATGATATCAAAATCGAAGAACACGACTTGAGAGTTCAACAACACACATAAGGAGTGGGATAAACAACAGAATAAACGAGTGGGATAATTACAAACGGAGAAGTCAATTTGAGATTTAAACAACACACAGGAGGAGTAATAAAATAACGAACGAAGAACTCTACTTGAGAGTAAAACAAAACACAAAAGGAGTGGGATAAACAACAAACGAACAACTCCACTTGAGAGATAAACAACACAATAAAGGAGTGGGATAATGTCAAACGAAGAAGTCTATTAGATATTTAAACAATAAACTGAAGGAATATGAATATCAAAATCGAAGAACACTACTTGACAGTTAAACAACACACATAAGGAGTGGGATAAACAACACAATAAAGGAGTGGGATAATTACAAACGGAGAAGTCAATTTGAGATTTAAACAACACACAGGAGGAGTAATAAAATAACGAACGAAGAACTCTACTTGAGAGTAAAACAAAACACAAAAGGAGTGGGATAAACAACAAACGAACAACTCCACTTGAGAGATAAACAACACAATAAAGGAGTGGGATAATGTCAAACGAAGAAGTCTATTAGATATTTAAACAATACACTGAAGGAATATGAATATCACAATCGAAGAACACTACTTGAGAGTTCAACAACACACATAAGGAGTGGGATAAACAATACAATAAACGAGTGGGATAATTACAAACGGAGAAGTCAATTTGAGATTTAAACAACACACATGAGGAGTAATAAAATAACGAACGAAGAACTCTACTTGAGAGTAAAACAAAACACAAAAGGAGTGGGATAAACAACAAACGAACAACTCCACTTGAGAGATAAACAACACAATAAAGGAGTGGGATAATGTCAAACGAAGAAGTCTATTAGAGATTTAAACAATCAACTGAAGAAATATGAATATCACAATCGAAGAACACTACTTGACAGTTAAACAACACACATAAGGAGTGGGATAAACAACACAATAAAGGAGTGGGATAATTACAAACGGAAAAGTCAATTTGAGATTTAAACAACACACATGAGGAGTAATAAAATAACGAACGAAGAACTCTACTTGAGAGTAAAACAAAAAACAAAAGGAGTGGGATAAACAACAAACGAACAACTCCACTTGAGAGATAAACAACACAATAAAGGAGTGGGATAATGTCAAACGAAGAAGTCTATTAGATATTTAAACAATACACTGAAGGAGTATGATATCAAAATCGAAGAACACTACTTGAGAGTTCAACAACACACATAAGGAGTGGGATAAACAACAGAATAAACGAGTGGGATAATTACAAACGGAGAAGTCAATTTGAGATTTAAACAACACACAGGAGGAGTAATAAAATAACGAACGAAGAACTCTACTTGAGAGTAAAACAAAACACAAAAGGAGTGGGATAAACAACAAACGAACAACTCCACTTGAGAGATAAACAACACAATAAAGGAGTGGGATAATGTCAAACGAAGAAGTCTATTAGAGATTTAAACAATCAACTGAAGGAATATGAATATCACAATCGAAGAACACTACTTGACAGTTAAACAACACACATAAGGAGTGGGATAAACAACACAATAAAGGAGTGGGATAATTACAAACGGAGAAGTCAATTTGAGATTTAAACAACACACAGGAGGAGTAATAAAATAACGAACGAAGAACTCTACTTGAGAGTAAAACAAAACACAAAAGGAGTGGGATAAACAAAAAACGAACAACTCCAATTGAGAGATACACAACACAGTAAAGGAGTGGGATAATGTCAAACGAAGAAGTCTATTAGATATTTAAACAATACACTGAAGGAGTATGAGTATCAAAATCGAAGAACACTACTTGAGAGTTCAACAACACACATAAGGAGTGGGATAAACAACACAACAAACGAGTGGGATAATTACAAACGGAGAAGTCAATTTGAGATTTAAACAACACATGAGGAGTAATAAAATAACGAACGAAGAACTCTACTTGAGAGTAAAACAAAACACAAAAGGAGTGGGATAAACAAAAAACGAACAACTCCAATTGAGAGATAAACAACACAATAAAGGAGTGGGATAATGTCAAACGAAGAAGTCTATTAGATATTGAAACAATAAACTGAAGGAATATGAGTATCCAAATCGAAGAACACTACTTGAGAGTTCAACAACACACATAAGGAGTGGGATAAACAACACAATAAAGGAGTGGGATAATTACAAACGGAGAAGTCAATTTGAGATTTAAACAACACACAGGAGGAGTAATAAAATAACGAACGAAGAACTCTACTTGAGAGTAAAACAAAACACAAAAGGAGTGGGATAAACAACAAACGAACAACTCCACTTGAGAGATAAACAACACAATAAAGGAGTGGGATAATGTCAAACGAAGAAGTCTATTAGAGATTTAAACAATCAACTGAAGGAATATGAATATCACAATCGAAGAACACTACTTGACAGTTAAACAACACACATAAGGAGTGGGATAAACAACACAATAAAGGAGTGGGATAATTACAAACGGAGAAGTCAATTTGAGATTTAAACAACACACAGGAGGAGTAATAAAATAACGAACGAAGAACTCTACTTGAGAGTAAAACAAAACACAAAAGGAGTGGGATAAACAACAAACGAACAACTCCACTTGAGAGATAAACAACACAATAAAGGAGTGGGATAATGTCAAACGAAGAAGTCTATTAGATATTTAAACAATACACTGAAGGAGTATGATATCAAAATCGAAGAACACTACTTGAGAGTTCAACAACACACATAAGGAGTGGGATAAACAACAGAATAAACGAGTGGGATAATTACAAACGGAGAAGTCAATTTGAGATTTAAACAACACACAGGAGGAGTAATAAAATAACGAACGAAGAACTCTACTTGAGAGTAAAACAAAACACAAAAGGAGTGGGATAAACAACAAACGAACAACTCCACTTGAGAGATAAACAACACAATAAAGGAGTGGGATAATGTCAAACGAAGAAGTCTATTAGATATTTAAACAATACACTGAAGGAGTATGAGTATCAAAATCGAAGAACACTACTTGAGAGTTCAACAACACACATAAGGAGTGGGATAAACAACAGAATAAACGAGTGGGATAATTACAAACGGAGAAGTCAATTTGAGATTTAAACAACACACAGGAGGAGTAATAAAATAACGAACGAAGAACTCTACTTGAGAGTAAAACAAAACACAAAAGGAGTAGGATAAACAACAAACGAACAACTCCACTTGAGAGATAAACAACACAATAAAGGAGTGGGATAATGTCAAACGAAGAAGTCTATTAGATATTTAAACAATACACTGAAGGAGTATGATATCAAAATCGAAGAACACTACTTGAGAGTTCAACAACACACATAAGGAGTGGGATAAACAACACAATAAAGGAGTGGGATAATTACAAACGGAGAAGTCAATTTGAGATTTAAACAACACATGAGGAGTAATAAAATAACGAACGAAGAACTCTACTTGAGAGTTAAACAAAACACAAAAGGAGTGGGATAAACAAAAAACGAACAACTCCAATTGAGAGATAAACAACACAATAAAGGAGTGGGATAATGTCAAACGAAGAAGTCTATTAGATATTTAAACAATACACTGAAGGAGTATGAGTATCAAAATCGAAGAACACTACTTGAGAGTTCAACAACACACATAAGGAGTGGGATAAACAACACAATAAACGAGTGGGATAATTACAAACGGAGAAGTCAATTTGAGATTTAAACAACACAGGAGGAGTAATAAAATAACGAACGAAGAACTCTACTTGAGAGTAAAACAAAACACAAAAGGAGTGGGATAAACAACAAACGAACAACTCCACTTGAGAGATAAACAACACAATAAAGGAGTGGGATAATGTCAAACGAAGAAGTCTATTAGAGATTTAAACAATCAACTGAAGGAATATGAATATCAAAATCGAAGAACACTACTTGACAGTTAAACAACACACATAAGGAGTGGGATAAACAACACAATAAAGGAGTGGGATAATTACAAACGGAGAAGTCAATTTGAGATTTAAACAACACACAGGAGGAGTAATAAAATAACGAACGAAGAACTCTACTTGAGAGTAAAACAAAACACAAAAGGAGTGGGATAAACAACAAACGAACAACTCCACTTGAGAGATAAACAACACAATAAAGGAGTGGGATAATGTCAAACGAAGAAGTCTATTAGATATTTAAACAATACACTGAAGGAGTATGATATCAAAATCGAAGAACACTACTTGACAGTTAAAAAACACACATAAGGAGTGGGATAAACAACACAATAAAGGAGTGGGATAATTACAAACCGAGAAGTCAATTTGAGATTTAAACAACACACAGGAGGAGTAATAAAATAACGAACGAAGAACTCTACTTGAGAGTAAAACAAAACACAAAAGGAGTGGGATAAACAAAAAACGAACAACTCCAATTGAGAGATAAACAACACAATAAAGGAGTGGGATAATGTCAAACGAAGAAGTCTATTAGATATTTAAACAATACACTGAAGGAGTATGATATCAAAATCGAAGAACACTACTTGAGAGTTCAACAACACACATAAGGAGTGGGATAAACAACAGAATAAACGAGTGGGATAATTACAAACGGAGAAGTCAATTTGAGATTTAAACAACACAGGAGGAGTAATAAAATAACGAACGAAGAACTCTACTTGAGAGTAAAACAAAACACAAAAGGAGTGGGATAAACAACAAACGAACAACTCCACTTGAGAGATAAACAACACAATAAAGGAGTGGGATAATGTCAAACGAAGAAGTCTATTAGAGATTTAAACAATCAACTGAAGGAATATGAATATCACAATCGAAGAACACTACTTGACAGTTAAACAACACACATAAGGAGTGGGATAAACAACACAATAAAGGAGTGGGATAATTACAAACGGAGAAGTCAATTTGAGATTTAAACAACACACAGGAGGAGTAATAAAATAACGAACGAAGAACTCTACTTGAGAGTAAAACAAAACACAAAAGGAGTGGGATAAACAACAAACGAACAACTCCACTTGAGAGATAAACAACACAAGAAAGGAGTGGGATAATGTCAAACGAAGAAGTCTATTAGATATTTAAACAATACACTGAAGGAGTACGAGAATCAAAATCAAGAACACTACTTCGAATTAAACAACAAACATAAGGTGTGGTATAAACAACAAAATAAAGGAGTTGTCAATTACAAACGGAGAAGTCAATTTGAGATTTAAACAACACACATGAGGAGTAATAAAATAACGAACGAAGAACTCTACTTGAGAGTAAAACAAAACACAAAAGGAGTGGGATAAACAACAAACGAACAACTCCAATTGAGAGATAAACAACACAATAAAGGAGTGGGATAATGTCAAACGAAGAAGTCTATTAGATATTTAAACAATACACTGAAGGAGTATGATATCAAAATCGAAGAACACGACTTGAGAGTTCAACAACACACATAAGGAGTGGGATAAACAACAGAATAAACGAGTGGGATAATTACAAACGGAGAAGTCAATTTGAGATTTAAACAACACACAGGAGGAGTAATAAAATAACGAACGAAGAACTCTACTTGAGAGTAAAACAAAACACAAAAGGAGTGGGATAAACAACAAACGAACAACTCCACTTGAGAGATAAACAACACAATAAAGGAGTGGGATAATGTCAAACGAAGAAGTCTATTAGAGATTTAAACAATCAACTGAAGGAATATAAATATCACAATCGATGAACACTACTTGACAGTTAAAAAACACACATAAGGAGTGGGATAAACAACACAATAAAGGAGTGGGATAATTACAAACCGAGAAGTCAATTTGAGATTTAAACAACACACATGAGGAGTAATAAAATAACGAACGAAGAACTCTACTTGAGAGTTAAACAAAACACAAAAGGAGTGGGATAAACAAAAAACGAACAACTCCAATTGAGAGATAAACAACACAATAAAGGAGTGGGATAATGTCAAACGAAGAAGTCTATTAGATATTTAAACAATACACTGAAGGAGTATGAGTATCAAAATCGAAGAACACTACTTGAGAATTAAAAAACACACATAAGGAGTGGGATAAACAACACAATAAAGGAGTGGGATAATTACAAACGGAGAAGTCAATTTGAGATTTAAACAACACACAGGAGGAGTAATAAAATAACGAACGAAGAACTCTACTTGAGAGTAAAACAAAACACAAAAGGAGTGGGATAAACAACAAACGAACAACTCCACTTGAGAGATAAACAACACAATAAAGGAGTGGGATAATGTCAAACGAAGAAGTCTATTAGATATTTAAACAATACACTAAAGGAGTATGAGTATCAAAATCGAAGAACACTACTTGAGAGTTCAACAACACACATAAGGAGTGGGATAAACAACACAATAAACGAGTGGGATAATTACAAACGGAGAAGTCAATTTGAGATTTAAACAACACAGGAGGAGTAATAAAATAACGAACGAAGAACTCTACTTGAGAGTAAAACAAAACACAAAAGGAGTGGGATAAACAACCAACGAATTACTCCACTTGAGAGATAAACAACACAATAAAGGAGTGGGATAATGTCAAACGAAGAAGTCTATGAGATATTTAAACAATACACTGAAAGAGTATGAGTATCAAAATCGAAGAACACTACTTGACAGTTAAACAACACACATAAGGAGTGGGATAAACAACACAATAAAGGAGTGGGATAATTACAAACGGAGAAGTCAATTTGAGATTTAAACAACACACAGGAGGAGTAATAAAATAACGAACGAAGAACTCTACTTGAGAGTAAAACAAAACACAAAAGGAGTGGGATAAACAACAAACGAATTACTCCACTTGAGAGATAAACAACACAATAAAGGAGTGGGATAATGTCAAACGAAGAAGTCTATTAGATATTTAAACAATACACTGAAGGAGTATGAGTATCAAAATCGAAGAACACTACTTGAGAATTAAAAAACACACATAACGAGTAGGATAAACAACACAATAAAGGAGTGGGATAATTACAAACGGAGAAGTCAATTTGAGATTTAAACAACACACATGAGGAGTAATAAAATAACGAACGAAGAACTCTACTTGAGAGTTAAACAAAACACAAAAGGAGTGGGATAAACAAAAAACGAACAACTCCAATTGAGAGATAAACAACACAATAAAGGAGTGGGATAATGTCAAACGAAGAAGTCTATTAGATATTTAAACAATACACTGAAGGAGTATGAGTATCAAAATCGAAGAACACTACTTGAGAGTTCAACAACACACATAAGGAGTGGGATAAACAACACAACAAACGAGTGGGATAATTACAAACGGAGAAGTCAATTTGAGATTTAAACAACACAGGAGGAGTAATAAAATAACGAACGAAGAACTCTACTTGAGAGTAAAACAAAACACAAAAGGAGTGGGATAAACAACAAACGAACAACTCCACTTGAGAGATAAACAACACAATAAAGGAGTGGGATAATGTCAAACGAAGAAGTCTATTAGAGATTTAAACAATCAACTGAAGGAATATGAATATCACAATCGAAGAACACTACTTGACAGTTAAACAACACACATAAGGAGTGGGATAAACAACACAATAAAGGAGTGGGATAATTACAAACGGAGAAGTCAATTTGAGATTTAAACAACACACATGAGGAGTAATAAAATAACGAACGAAGAACTCTACCTGAGAGTAAAACAAAACACAAAAGGAGTGGGATAAACAACCAACGAACAACTCCAATTGAGAGATAAACAACACAATAAAGGAGTGGGATAATGTTAAACGAAGAAGTCTATGAGATATTTAAACAACACACTGAAGGAGTACGAGAATCATAATCGAAGAACAATACTTGAGAATTAAAAAACACACATAAGGAGTGGGGTAAACAACACAATAAAGGAGTGGGATAATTACAAACGGAGAAGTCAATTTGAGATTTAAACAACACACGGGAGGAGTAATAAAATAACGAACGAAGAACTCTACTTGAGAGTAAAACAAAACACAAAAGGAGTGGGATAAACAACAAACGAATTACTCCACTTGAGAGATAAACAACACAATAAAGGAGTGGGATAATGTCAAACGAAGAAGTCTATGAGATATTTAAACAATACACTGAAAGAGTATGAGTATCAAAATCGAAGAACACTACTTGAGAGTTCAACAACACACATAAGGAGTGGGATAAACAACACAATAAAGGAGTGGGCAATTACAAACGGAGAAGTCAATTTGAGATTTAAACAACACACATGAGGAGTAATAAAATAACGAACGAAGAACTCTACTTGAGAGTAAAACAAAACACAAAAGGAGTGGGATAAACAACAAACGAACAACTCCACTTGAGAGATAAACAACACAATAAAGGAGTGGGATAATGTCAAACGAAGAAGTCTATTAGAGATTTAAACAATCAACTGAAGGAATATGAATATCACAATCGAAGAACACTACTTGACAGTTAAACAACACACATAAGGAGTGGGATAAACAACACAATAAAGGAGTGGGATAATTACAAACGGAGAAGTCAATTTGAGATTTAAACAACACACAGGAGGAGTAATAAAATAACGAACGAAGAACTCTACTTGAGAGTAAAACAAAACACAAAAGGAGTGGGATAAACAACAAACGAACAACTCCACTTGAGAGATAAACAACACAATAAAGGAGTGGGATAATGTCAAACGAAGAAGTCTATTAGATATTTAAACAATACACTGAAGGAGTATGAGTATCAAAATCGAAGAACACTACTTGAGAATTAAAAAAGACACATAAGGAGTGGGATAAACAACACAATAAACGAGTGGGATAATTACAAACGGAGAAGTCAATTTGAGATTTAAACAACACACAGGAGGAGTAATAAAATAACGAACGAAGAACTCTACTTGAGAGTAAAACAAAACACAAAAGGATTGGGATAAACAACCAACGAATTACTCCACTTGAGAGATAAACAACACAATAAAGGAGTGGGATAATGTCAAACGAAGAAGTCTATTAGATATTTAAACAATACACTGAAGGAGTATGAGTATCAAAATCGAAGAACACTACTTGAGAATTAAAAAACACACATAAGGAGTGGGATAAACAACACAATAAAGGAGTGGGACAATTACAAACGGAGAAGTCAATTTGAGATTTAAACAACACACATGAGGAGTAATAAAATAACGAACGAAGAACTCTACTTGAGAGTTAAACAAAACACAAAAGGAGTGGGATAAACGAAAAACGAACAACTCCAATTGAGAGATAAACAACACAATAAAGGAGTGGGATAATGTCAAACGAAGAAGTCTATTAGATATTTAAACAATACACTGAAGGAGTATGATATCAAAATCGAAGAACACTACTTGAGAGTTCAACAACACACATAAGGAGTGGGATAAATAACACAATAAACGAGTGGGATAATTACAAACGGAGAAGTCAATTTGAGATTTAAACAACACACAGGAGGAGTAATAAAATAACGAACGAAGAACTCTACTTGAGAGTAAAACAAAACACAAAAGGAGTGGGATAAACAACAAACGAACAACTCCACTTGAGAGATAAACAACACAATAAAGGAGTGGGATAATGTCAAACGAAGAAGTCTATTAGAGATTTAAACAATCAACTGAAGGAATATGAATATCACAATCGAAGAACACTACTTGACAGTTAAACAACACACATAAGGAGTGGGATAAACAACACAATAAAGGAGTGGGATAATTACAAACGGAAAAGTCAATTTGAGATTTAAACACCACACATGAAGAGTAATAAAATAACGAACGAAGAACTCTACTTGAGAGTTAAACAAAACACAAAAGGAGTGGGATAAACAAAAAACGAACAACTCCAATTGAGAGATAAACAACACAATAAAGGAGTGGGATAATGTCAAACGAAGAAGTCTATGAGATATTTAAACAATACACTGAAGGAGTACGAGAATCATAATCGAAGAACAATACTTGAGAATTAAAAAACACACATAAGGAGTGGGGTAAACAACACAATAAAGGAGTGGGATAATTACGAACGGAGAAGTCAATTTGAGATTTAAACAACACACAGTAGGAGTAATAAAATAACGAATGAAGATCTCTACTTGAGAGTAAAACAAAACACAAAAGGAGTGGGATAAACAACAAACGAATTACTCCAATTGAGAGATAAACAACACAATAAAGGAGTGGGATAATGTCAAACGAAGAAGTCTATTAGATATTTAAACAATGAACTGAAGGAGTATGAGTATCCAAATCGAAGAACACTACTTGAGAGTTCAACAACACACATAAGGAGTGGGATAAACAATACAATAAACGAGTGGGATAATTAGAAACGGAGAAGTCAATTTGAGATTTAAACAACACACAGGAGGAGTAATAAAATAACGAACGAAGAACTCTACTTGAGAGTAAAACAAAACACAAAAGGAGTGGGATAAACAACAAACGAACAACTCCACTTGAGAGATAAACAACACAATAAAGGAGTGGGATAATGTCAAATGAAGAAGTCTATTAGAGATTTAAACAATCAACTGAAGGAATATGAATATGACAATCGAAGAACACTACTTGACAGTTAAACAACACACATAAGGAGACGGATAAACAACACAATAAAGTTGTGGGATAATTACAAACGGAGAAGTCAATTTGAGATTTAAACAACACACAGGAGGAGTAATAAAATAACGAACGAAGAACTCTACTTGAGAGTAAAACAAAACAAAAAAGGAGTGGGATAAACAACAAACGAATTACTCCACTTGAGAGATAAACAACACAATACAGGAGTGGGATAATGTCGAACGAAGAAGTCTATGAGATATTTAAACAATACACTGAAAGAGTATGAGTGTCAAAATCGAAGAACACTACTTGACAGTTAAACAACACACATATGGAGTGGGATAAACAACACAATAAAGGAGTGGGATAATTACAAACGGAGAAGTCAATTTGAGATTTAAACAACACACAGGAGGAGTAATAAAATAACGAACGAAGAACTCTACTTGAGAGTAAAACAAAACACAAAAGGAGTGGGATAAACAAAAACGAATAACTCCACTTGAGAGATAAAGAACACAATAAAGGAGTTTGATAATGTCAAACGCAGAAGTCTATTATAGATTTAAACAATCAAGGAGTATGAGTATCAAAATCAAGAACACTACGTGAGAATTAAAAAAGACACATAAGGAGTGGGATAACAACACAATAAAGGAGTGGGACAATTACAAACGGAGAAGTCAATTTGAGATTTAAACAACACACATGAGGAGTAATAAAATAACGAACGAAGAACTCTACTTGAGAGTTAAACAAAACACAAAAGGAGTGGGATAAACAAAAAATGAACAACTCCAATTGAGAGATAAACAACACAATAAAGGAGTGGGATAATGTCAAACAAAGAAGTCTATTAGATATTTAAACAATACACTGAAGGAGTATGAGTATCAAAATCGAAGAACACTACTTGAGAGTTCAACAACACACATAAGGAGTGGAATAAACAACACAATCAACGAGTGGGATAATTACAAACGGAGAAGTCAATTTGAGATTTAAGCAACACACAGGAGGAGTAATAAAATAACGAACGAAGAACTCTACTTGAGAGTAAAACAAAACACAAAAGGAGTGGGATAAAAAAAAAACGAACAACTCCAATTGAGAGATAAACAACACAATAAAGGAGTGGGATAATGTCAAACTAAGAAGTCTATTAGAGATTTAAACAATCAATCAAGGAGTATGAATATCACAATCAAGAACACTACTGATAGTTAAACAACACACATAAGGAGTGGGATAAACAACACAATAAAGGAGGGGGATAATTACAAACGGAGAAGTCAATTTGAGATTTAAACAACACACATGAGGAGTAATAAAATAACGAACGAAGAACTCTACTTGAAAATAAACAAAACACAAAAGGAGTGGGATAAACAAAAAATGAACAACTCCAATTGAGAGATAAACAACACAATAAAGGAGTGGATAATGTCAAACGAAGAAGTCTATTAGATATTTAAACAATACACTGAAGGAGTATGAGTATCAAAATCGAAGAACACTACTTGACAGTTAAACAACACACATAAGGAGTGGGATAAACAACACAATAAAGGAGTGGGATAATTACAAACGGAGAAGTCAATTTGAGATTTAAACAACACATATGAGGAGTAATAAAATAACGAACGAAGAACTCTACTTGAGAGTAAAACAAAACACAAAAGGAGTGGGATAAACAACAAACGAATTACTCCAATTGAGAGATAAAAAACACAATAAAGGAGTGGGATAATGTCAAACGAAGAAGTCTATTAGATATTTAAACAATACACTGAAGGAGTATGAGTATCAAAATCGAAGAACACTACTTGAGAGTTCAACAACACACATAAGGAGTGGGATAAACAAAACAACAAACGAGTGGGATAATTACAAACGGAGAAGTCAATTTGAGATTTAAACAACACACAGGAGGAGTAATAAAATAACGAACGAAGAACTCTACTTGAGAGTAAAACAAAACACAAAAGGAGTGGGATAAACAACAAACGAACAACTCCACTTGAGAGATAAACAACACAACAAAGGAATGGTATAATGTCAAACGTAGAAGTCTATTAGAGATATAAACAATACACAGAAGGAGTATGAGTATCACAATCGAAGAACACTACTTGACAGTTAAACAACACACATAAGGAGTGGGATAAACAACACAATAAAGGAGTGGGATAATTACAAACGGAGAAGTCAATTTGAGATTTAAACAACACAGGAGGAGTAATAAAATAACGAACGAAGAACTCTACTTGAGAGTAAAACAAAACACAAAAGGAGTGGGATAAACAACAAACGAATTACTCCACTTGAGAGATAAACAACACAATAAAGGAGTGGGATAATGTCAAACGAAGAAGTCTATTAGATATTTAAACAATACACTGAAGGAGTACGAGAATCAAAATCGAAGAACACTACTTGAGAATTAAAAAAGACACATAAGGAGTGGGATAAACAACACAATAAAGGAGTGGGATAATTACAAACGGAAAAGTCAATTTGAGATTTAAACAACACACATGAGGAGTAATAAAATAACGAACGAAGAACTCTACTTGAGAGTAAAACAAAACACAAAAGGATAGGGATAAACAACAAACGAATTACTCCACTTGAGAGATAAACAACACAATAAAGGAGTGGGATAATGTCAAACGAAGAAGTCTATGAGATATTTAAACAATACACTGAAGGAGTATGAGTGTCAAAATCGAAGAACACTACTTGAGAATTAAAAATGACACATAAGGAGTGGGATAAACAACACAATAAAGGAGTGGGACAATTACAAACGGAGAAGTCAATTTGAGATTTAAACAACACACATGAGGAGTAATAAAATAACGAACTAAGAACTCTACTTGAGAGTTAAACAAAACACAAAAGGAGTGGGATAAACAAAAAACGAACAACTCCAATTGAGAGATAAACAACACAATAAAGGAGTGGGATAATGTCAAACGAAGAAGTCTATTAGATATTTAAACAATACACTGAAGGAGTATGAGTATCAAAATCGAAGAACACTACTTGAGAGTTCAACAACACACATAAGGAGTGGGATAAACAACACAATAAACGAGTGGGATAATTACAAACGGAGAAGTCAATTTGAGATTTAAACAACACAGGAGGAGTAATAAAATAACGAACGAAGAACTCTACTTGAGAGTAAAACAAAACACAAAAGGAGTGGGATAAACAACAAACGAACAACTCCACTTGAGAGATAAACAACACAATAAAGGAGTGGGATAATGTCAAACGAAGAAGTCTATTAGAGATTTAAACAATCAACTGAAGGAATATGAATATCACAATCGAAGAACACTACTTGACAGTTAAACAACACACATAAGGAGTGGGATAAACAACACAATAAAGGAGTGGGATAATTACAAACGGAAAAGTCAATTTGAGATTTAAACAACACACATGAAGAGTAATAAAATAACGAACGAAGAACTCTACTTGAGAGTTAAACAAAACACAAAAGGAGTGGGATAAACAAAAAAACGAACAACTCCAATTGAGAGATAAACAACACAATAAAGGAGTGGGATAATGTCAAACGAAGAAGTCTATTAGATATTTAAACAATACACTGAAGGAGTATGAGTATCACAATCGAAGAACACTACTTGAGATTTAAAAAACACACATAAGGAGTGGGATAAACAACACAATAAAGGAGTGGGATAATTACAAACGGAGAAGTCAATTTGAGATTTAAACAACACACATGAGGAGTAATAAAATAACGAACGAAGAACTCTACTTGAGAGTAAAACAAAACACAAAAGGAGTGGGATAAACAACAAACGAATTACTCCAATTGAGAGATAAACAACACAATAAAGGAGTGGGATAATGTCAAACGAAGAAGTCTATTAGATATTTAAACAATACACTGAAGGAGTATGAGTATCCAAATCGAAGAACACTACTTGAGAGTTCAACAACACACATAAGGAGTGGGATAAACAATACAATAAACGAGTGGGATAATTAGAAACGGAGAAGTCAATTTGAGATTTAAACAACACACAGGAGGAGTAATAAAATAACGAACGAAGAACTCTACTTGAGAGTAAAACAAAACACAAAAGGAGTGGGATAAACAACAAACGAACAACTCCACTTGAGAGATAAACAACACAATAAAGGAGTGGGATAATGTCAAACGAAGAAGTCTATTAGAGATTTAAACAATCAACTGAAGGAATATGAATATCACAATCGAAGAACACTACTTGACAGTTAAACAACACACATAAGGAGTGGGATAAACAACACAATAAAGGAGTGGGATAATTACAAACGGAGAAGTCAATTTGAGATTTAAACAACACAGGAGGAGTAATAAAATAACGAACGAAGAACTCTACTTGAGAGTAAAACAAAACACAAAAGGAGTGGGATAAACAACAAACGAATTACTCCACTTGAGAGATAAACAACACAATAAAGGAGTGGGATAATGTCAAACGAAGAAGTCTATTAGATATTTAAACAATACATTGAAGGAGTATGAGTATCAAAATCAAAGAACACTACTTGAGAATTAAAAAATACACATAAGGAGTGGGATAAACAACACAATAAAGGAGTGGGCAATTACAAACGGAGAAGTCAATTTGAGATTTAAACAACACACATGAGGAGTAATAAAATAACGAACGAAGAACTCTACTTGAGAGTAAAACAAAACACAAAAGGAGTGGGATAAACAACCAACGAATTACTCCACTTGAGAGATAAACAACACAATAAAGGAGTGGAATAATGTCAAACGAAGAAGTCTATTAGATATTTAAACAATACACTGAAGGAGTATGAGTCAAAATCGAAGAACACTACGTGAGAATTAAAAAACACACATAAGGAGTGGGATAAACAACACAATAAAGGAGTGGGATAATTACAAACGGAGAAGTCAATTTGAGATTTAAACAACACACATGAGGAGTAATAAAATAACGAAAGAAGGAGTTAAACAAAACACAAAAGGAGTGGGATAAACAAAAAACGAACAACTCCAATTGAGAGATAAACAACACAATAAAGGAGTGGGATAATGTCAAACGAAGAAGTCTATTAGATATTTAAACAATACACTGAAGGAGTATGAGTATCAAAATCGAAGAACACTACTTGAGAGTTCAACAACACACATAATAAACAACACAACAAACGAGTGGGATAATTACAAACGGAGAAGTCAATTTGAGATTTAAACAACACACAGGAGGAGTAATAAAATAACGAACGAAGAACTCTACTTGAGAGTAAAACAAAACACAAAAGGAGTGGGATAAACAACAAACGAACAACTCCACTTGAGAGATAAACAACACAATAAAGGAGTGGGATAATGTCAAACGAAGAAGTCTATTAGAGATTTAAACAATCAACTGAAGAAATATGAATATCACAATCGAAGAACACTACTTGACAGTTAAACAACACACATAAGGAGTGGGATAAACAACACAATAAAGGAGTGGGACAATTACAAACGGAGAAGTCAATTTGAGATTTAAACAACACACATGAGGAGTAATAAAATAACGAACGAAGAACTCTACTTGAGAGTTAAACAAAACACAAAAGGAGTGGGATAAAGAACCAACGAACAACTGCACATGAGAGATAAACAACACAATAAAGGAGTGGGATAATGTCAAACGAAGAAGTCTATTAGATATTTAAACAATACACTGAAGGAGTATGAGTATCAAAATCGAAGAACACTACTTGAGAGTTCAACAACACACATAAGGAGTGGGATAAACAACACAATAAACGAGTGGGATAATTACAAACGGAGAAGTCAATTTGAGATTTAAACAACACACAGGAGGAGTAATAAAATAACGAACGAAGAACTCTACTTGAGAGTAAAACAAAACACAAAAGGAGTGGGATAAACAACAAACGAACAACTCCACTTGAGAGATAAACAACACAATAAAGGAGTGGGATAATGTCAAACGAAGAAGTCTATTAGAGATTTAAACAATCAACTGAAGGAATATGAATATCACAATCTAAGAACACTACTTGACAGTTAAACAACACACATAAGGAGTGGGATAAACAACACAATAAAGGAGTGGGATAATTACAAACGGAGAAGTCAATTTGAGATTTAAACAACACACATGAGGAGTAATAAAATAACGAACAAAGAACTCTACTTGAGAGTAAAACAAAACACAAAAGGAGTGGGATAAACAACAAACGAATTACTCCACTTGAGAGATAAACAACACAATAAAGGAGTGGGATAATGTCAAACGAAGAAGTCTATGAGATATTTAAACAATACACTGAAGGAGTACGAGAATCATAATCGAAGAACACTACTTGAGATTACAACAACACACATAAGGAGTGGGATAAACAACACAATAAACGAGTGGGATAATTACAAACGGAGAAGTCAATTTGAGATTTAAACAACACAGGAGGAGTAATAAAATAACGAACGAAGAACTCTACTTGAGAGTAAAACAAAACACAAAAGGAGTGGGATAAACAACAAACGAATAACTCCACTTGAGAGATAAAGAACACAATAAAGGAGTGTGATAATGTCAAACGAAGAAGTCTATTAGAGATTTAAACAATACACTGAGGGAGTATGAGTGGCAAAATCGAAGAACACAACTTGAGAATTAAAAAAGACACATAAGGAGTGGGATAAACAACACAATAATGGAGTGGGACAATTATAAACGAGAAATCAAATTGAGATTTAAACAACACACATGAGGAGTAATAAAATAACGAACGAAGAACTCTACTTGAGAGTTAAACAAAACACAAAAGGAGTGGGATAAACAAAAAATGAACAACTCCAATTGAGAGATAAACAACACAATAAAGGAGTGGGATAATGTCAAACGAAGAAGTCTATTAGATATTGAAACAATAAACTGAAGGAATATGAGTATCCAAATCGAAGAACACTACTTGAGAGTTCAACAACACACATAAGGAGTGGGATAAACAATACAATAAACGAGTGGGATAATTAGAAACGGAGAAGTCAATTTGAGATTTAAACAACACAGGAGGTGTAATAAAATAACGAACGAAGAACTCTACTGGAGAGTAAAACAAAACACAAAAGGAGTGGGATAAACAACAAACGAACAACTCCACTTGAGAGATAAACAACACAATAAAGGAGTGGGATAATGTCAAACGAAGAAGTCTATTAGAGATTTAAACAATCAACTGAAGGAATATGAATATCACAATCGAAGAACACTACTTGAGAGTTCAACAACACACATAAGGAGTGGGATAAACAACACAATAAAGGAGTGGGATAATTACAAACGGAGAAGTCAATTTGAGATTTAAACAACACACATGAGGAGTAATAAAATAACGAACGAAGAACTCTACTTGAGAGTTAAACAAAACACAAAAGGAGTGGGATAAACAAAAAAACGAACAACTCCAATTGAGAGATAAACAACACAATAAAGGAGTGGGATAATGTCAAACGAAGAAGTCTATTAGATATTTAAACAATACACTGAAGGAGTATGAGTATCAAAATCGAAGAACACTACTTGAGAGTTCAACAACACACATAAGGAGTGGGATAAACAACACAATAAACGAGTGGGATAATTACAAACGGAGAAGTCAATTTGAGATTTAAACAACACACAGGAGGAGTAATAAAATAACGAACGAAGAACTCTACTTGAGAGTAAAACAAAACACAAAAGGAGTGGGATAAACAACAAACGAACAACTCCACTTGAGAGATAAACAACACAATAAAGGAGTGGGATAATGTCAAACGAAGAAGTCTATTAGGGATTTAAACAATCAACTGAAGAAATATGAATATCACAATCGAAGAACACTACTTGACAGTTAAACAAAACACATAAGGAGTGGGATAAACAACACAATAAAGGAGTGGGACAATTACAAACAGAGAAGTCAATTTGAGATTTAAACAACACACATGAGGAGTAATAAAATAACGAACGAAGAACTCTACTTGAGAGTTAAACAAAACACAAAAGGAGTGGGATAAACAAAAAAACGAACAACTCCAATTGAGAGATAAACAACACAATAAAGGAGTGGGATAATGTAAAACGAAGAAGTCTATGAGATATTTAAACAATACACTGAAGGAGTACGAGAATCATAATCGAAGAACAATACTTCAGAATTAAAAAACACATAAGGAGTGGATAAACAACACAATAAAGGAGGTATAATTACGAACGGAGAAGTCAATTTGAGATTTAAACAACATAGGAGGAGTAATAAAATAACGAATGAAGAACTCTACTTGAGAGTAAAACAAAACACAAAAGGAGTGGGATAAACAACAAACGAATTACTCCACTTGAGACATAAATAACACAATAAAGGAGTGGGATAATGTCAAACGAAGAAGTCTATGAGATATTTAGACACAAGAGCAATAATAAAATGAACGAAGAACTCTCTCGAGTAGTCAACATGCAAACCCTAAATATTATCCGGTTTTCCTCGCCACCACCGGTGGTTGTACCACGTTAGGCACGCCGCCTATTTCCTTTATTCCTTGTTTCTTGATCTTTCCAGCGCATCAAGATCGATTATTTTGGAGCACGGACGCCTCTACACATCCTTTCCGAGCTTGCTGCTTTTTATCCGAATTTTTAGCCGGTTTTCTCCGCCACCACCTCTCGTGGTTGTACTATTGTAGTCACGCCGCCTACTACTTTTCCTTGTTTTCGATCTTTCCAGCGCATCAAGATCGATTATTTTGGACGATGGACGCGCTACACAACCTTTCCAAGCTTGCGCTTTTCGCTCCGAATTTTAGGGTTTCATGGATGTCAAATTTTTTCCGAACTTTCTCATTCAACTCACCGCCGCCGCCATGTTGCAAAGATCTTCGCCGCTGAGGTGGTGTTCTCCATGGAACCATACCGCCAAGGTGAAGCTACCACGGCTTTCATTCTCTTCCAACCGCCATTGCAGGCACTTCCGCCCGACTTCGAGCCGGTTCAGAAGGTACGTCGTCTGCTAAACTTAATGATGATTTTTATTCGAGCGTATTGCTAATTGCTCATCTTCTTCTTTTATCGGACGATTGATTCGCAAGGGTTCCTCACCATGGAAATTTCATGACCCACGTGAGACGTTGAAAAGATTCGCATACGGAGGCTCGTCCATGCTTTCGATCGTCCGGGATACTTTGTCTTTCAGCCTATTCCAAGCAAACGAGATTCAATTTTCGCTCGAGCTTATGGAAGCTATCAACAGTAATCTCTACCTACAAATTGGGTTCCTAATTTCGCTCTGTAAACAAAGATCCACACGGTGCGTGTTCGGGTTCGCTTATATGGTTTGCTTTATGAGCACCATCATCGATCGCTGATTACGGCACTTGGCCGCTTCTTGGAACACCGATTAGGATTGATACGCCTTCTTTAGATCGCCGCTTTGGTAACTACGCTAAGGTCCCGTGGAAGTTGATCTTTCAAGCTTTAGAATCAAAGATTCAACTAGAAACTCCCGCTTGCGATATTCGATTGAAGCTTATTATGAGGATTTACCTGCTTTTGCCATTCTTGCCTTGTTGTTGGTCATAAAATGGAGAATTGCAGCAGAACAAAGATAAGGAGATGTCTAGGCCCAAACCACCGCCTCCTAGGCAAAATCTAATGCTAACTTAGCACAATCAACTTTGGTTGTTATTCCGCCAAAGGGTTATAAACGCACAATCCTAACGCTTACCACCGCCGTCCATCATGCATTTCTACCGTGTGGTTTCAACCACCGATGCTACGGGATTCGTGAAGTTTCCCCGCGACGTAATGTTAATTTGTTTAAACGGCTCGCTACGCCGTCAGATCTCCGCTTGTTGAGTCGAACCGTTTGCCTTGTTGATTCAACATGGTGGAGGATGAGAACTGGGTGGTGAGTCCGAGATTTCGCTTGCAAGATTCGCATCGATCGCCTTTCACGCAACCTTCAACTCCTATTGCGCATGTACCTCAACACATCTTCATCGACGATTCTATGGAGGCTAATATGCTAATAAAAGATTCACTGAGATTATGCGTGAACGCATTAACAACCCATCTAATGCCACTAAGGTCGCTTCTTCATCCCCATTTTCCTCGCCGCTATTAATGCCATGGGGATTGCGGCAAAAAGATGGGCGATTTAGTAGACGGTGATATAAATGATGATAATTCTTGTCGGATATTACAACTCTTACATCCGCTACTTGCCATGCGTATTCCTCTCACGTTGTTTCCCAATGAATGTTCTGCTTGGAACATTCGGGTATCGGGAATGCTCCTCACAAGATATGCTCAAGCATCATGTAGTTTCTACTGCCCTCGTTGGTTTGCTATTATGAACCAAAGGTTCTTCCTCCTCCATACCGCATTCTTATTGAATGCGATGGGAATGCGCTTTGGTGAAAATACGCTACCCTCAGCCTTCCTAACTTATGGGTTTTGAAGATCTCTTCTTCCGTTCTTCTATAATTTTCTTCTTCTCAAGTTCTTGTTATTAAAGTTTCGCTTCAACGGGACTTCCTATTAGCGCTTATTCATGCCCATGCTGATTATATCCGTCGAGACTTATGGCGTGATTTATCGCTTTTGCCAAACACACCCTCGCTTTTGGTGGAGATTTCAATGTGTGATTGGTGCGCATGAACGATCGAATGGTACCTCCTCCGTCTGAAACCATGGATTTCGCTCATTTATCAATGATGGGGAGTTCTTATCGATTCCTAGTTCGCCGCTTTACTGGTCGAATCGCCGCTTCTAGTGGTTATCTAGAGACACGATTGATAGGCTCTTTCTTCACAATCCTTTTGGATTTATGGGACTCAAAGATGGTTCGTGTGGGCTTGCATTTGCTCGGATCACGCCCCTCTTTGTTTCCTCGCGCATGAACAAGCGCTATCTCGCCCTCGACCATTCAGATTCCAAGCAATGTGGCTTAGTCACAGCTTTGAGGAGTTAATTAAGCTTTCCGAAAACTCCTATTACGCCATGGCTCTTTTTTTCGTTATCCGGAAATTAAAGAGGTCAAACCGCTATCATAGATTGGAATATTAATGTCTTCGTGAGCTTAATTTCGCCTTCTTGCCGCCGTAATAAGTCGGAGTTGGTTCAAAGCAATTATCCTCCATGGTCCGATAAATGATATTCCTCAAGGAACTTGAGGCGATCGCGACTACAATGCTATTCAATCAAGAGGCAACTTTAAGGCCAAAAGAACCGGGTCATGGGTTAAAAGACGGTGATAGAAATTCCGTTTTTTCCATCGTTTCTAAAGATTCGCAAAGGTATTCTCGTATTTCTCTTGATAATTGATGGCTCTATCAATCATGATGCAATTCGGATCCGAATCATATGATTTCTTATTATGAGAATCGTTTCACAAACTCAAATTTACGCTTGTCTCTGCTCGATGAACTAGATGAGCTTATCCATTGTTCGATTACGGATGAACAAAATCAATTGCTAATCGATATTCCTTCCGAGGATGACATCCGCTATGTTGTTTTCAGATGTCACCCGATAGTGCTCCGGACCGATGGTTTCGGGAAGCTTCTATCAATCTATGTGGCACATTATCGTGCGGAGGTGTTCGCGATTCGGGCGTTTCTTCCTTCATGGTCATTTCCTACAGTATGAACTCTAGTTTTGTCATTCTTATTCAAAATCGAGATGCGCTATATTGAAGATTTCCGCCTCTATTGTTCTTGGTAATTTTCTTTATAAGATTATTGCTAAGATTTTAGCCGATCGTTTGGGTCCGATTTTATCGGGTTGCTCTCCTTTCATCAATTTTGTTTTATTCCGGGAGACGATACATGATTGTATTGCCTTAGCCTCAAGGAGTTAATAGTCTTGGTCTTCATTGTAGTAAGGGTAATCTGGTTGAAGGTCGACATCCTAAAGCCTTTGATACTCTAAATCGACTTCTTTTCGCGCTCTCACAAAATATGGTTTCTCTTCTACCTTTGTTGGTTGATTAATCATATTCTTCACCGCAAAGCTCTTGCTCGATTAATGGGGCCCTAAGGGTACTTTGGCGTTCTCGTGGAGTTCGCCAAGGATCCTCTTCCTCTCTTTGCATCGCTGGAGGAAGTTCTTAGCAAGCTTCTCTCAAGGTCGCCAATTCAGGAGCTCACCTTTATTCATTGGACAATCTCTTACTTTTCCTTCTCACCTTCTTTATGCGGATGATGTGATTATTTTTGCGTGGCTACCGCTAATTGTCGGACTATTCTTAGGATCCCGGAAAATATGTCGCTTGGTCGACAACACTTCAATCCTCGTAAGTCCGTGGCTTATCTTAGTACTTTTCTCACCCGAGTCGAAGAACCACTTGTGCGTAATCATGGATATTATCGAGGGTCACCTTCCTTTCACGATTTGGGAGTTCCACTTTTCCGTGGGGCACCTCGGACTTGTCATTTACAACCTCATGGACTCGATTCTAGAAAAGTTTAGTAAATGGAAGGGCACTTCTCTCTATGGCCGGTCGCTTATGTCTTGTTCAATCGCGATCCAGGATCTTTGTACACTCTATGATGGTTTATCATGGCCTTTGACTCTTCTTAAGCGTATGGATGCTCGCATTCGTAATTTCGTCCAAACCGGGATACTCAAGAGAGCATCGACTTTCATCTCTCGAAGCGCTTGTTGCTCCAAAGTCCGAGGGTGGTCTTGGTATTCGCTCTCCGTTGTCGCTAATAAGGCGATCTTCGCCTTGCTTGGGATATTTAATGTGAAGGTTCCATATCTAGATATCTTCGCCAGCCGCTTTCTTCGCATGCTTCCTTGCGCCTTATGTTGCTTCCTCGATTTGGTTCGATTTAAAGATTGTTTCCCACACTTCAATCCAAGTCTAGATGGTTAGCGTGTCAAGGCTCTCACCACGCTTCGCTTGATGATTGGCTACAAGATTATGGATGTAATTGGTATTCCTATTCATCTTCTGCATCACTTCGAGTTCCCTATTTCGAGTATCGACCTACCGTTGGTTTTTCTTTTGATGGGTTCCAGATGGATTTTCCAGATGTTACCGTGACATTCTCTCCTATCATCCGCTCCATCCGTTCGATACTCAGATCCGGACCGAATCTCTAGACGGTTCGATTTCTACCAAGCAAGCCTATCACTCTTGCGCCAGTTTTAAGATTGACCGGGATCTTGGATATGGGCTCTTTTATCCCACCCCGTCGCTCTATCACAGCTTGAAGGCTATTCATGGTGTTCTTCCAACTATTGAGAAACCGCGGGCTCGTTTTGTTGGTCCTTCGGTGTGTGTTTTTGCTATGTCGCTATGGATTGCCAAGACCATTTATCGTCTCTTGTCCGCTCACTCGACTATCTTGCATACTCTATTTGATCTTTTCCGTGTTCCTTTTCGAGATTGCTTTAGTTTTGGAGAGCTTCATATATGCCATGGGTCAACATTTTAGCTCTCGATTCTCTTTGTATGCGCTCGCCTTTGTGACGGGCATTTGGGTGCTTGGATCGCTGCAATCGTTGCTTATTTGATGGTGTTCCTGCTCCTGCATTCTATTTTGCTTCGATTTGAGTCTCAGAAGTAGGCTAATTCCCACCCTCTTGGTTCTATGGCTAATAATCAAGTTGATTTACAAGTCCTTCATTCTTTTCGTATTCAAGGGTGCCCGCCTAAGTCACGAGATATCATTGAGGTCCGATGGTATCCCCCTCTCCCGGGATGGATTAAATGCAACACGGATGAAAGTTCTCTTGCCGCTCCTGGCTCCTCTACTGCGGCTGGGGTTTTTAGAGATTCAAATGGTACCGTGATTGTTGAAATCTCTACTAGACTTCTTCGTTGGACACTATCCCACTCCTTTAGTGTGTTTTTATCTCTCAAGTGGAGTTGTTCGTATGGTGTTTGACCCACTCCTTTTGTATTTTGTTTTACTCTCAATTAGAGTTCTTTGTTCGTTATTTTATTTCTCCTCATGTGTGTTGTTTAAATCTCAAATTGACTTCTCCGTTTGTAATTATCACACTCGTTTATTGTGTTGTTTATCCCACTCCTTATGTGTGTTGTTGAACTCTCAAGTAGTGTTCTTCGATTTTGATACTCATACTCCTTCAGTGTATTGTTTAAATATCTAATAGACTTCTTCGTTTGACATTATCCCACTCCTTTATTGTGTTGTTTATCTCTCAATAGGAGTTGTTCGTTTTTTGTTTATCCCACTCCTTTTGTGTTTTGTTTTACTCTCAAGTAGAGTTCTTCGTTCGTTATTTTATTACTATTCCTATGTGTTGTTTAAATCTCAAATTGACTTCTCCGTTTGTAATTATCCCACTCATTTATAGTGTTGTTTATCAAAGTCCTTATATGTGTTGTTTAACTCTCAAGTAGTGTTCTTCGTTTGTGATACTCATACTCCTTCTGTGAATTGCTTAAATCTCGAATAGACTTCTTCGTTTGACACTATTCCACTCCTTTAGTGTGTTTTTATCTGTCAATTGGAGTTGTTCGTATGTTGTTTGACCCACTCCTTTTGTGTTTTGTTTTACTCTCAAGTAGAGTTCTTCGTTCGTTATTTTATTACTCCTCCTGTGTGTTGTTTAAATCTCAAATTGACTTCTCCGTTTGTAATTATCACACTCGTTTATTGTGTTGTTTATCCCACTCCTTATGTGTGTTGTTGAAGATTCAAGTAGTGTTCTTCGATTTTGATACTCATACTCCTTCAGTGTATTGTTTAAATATCTAATAGACTTCTTCGTTTGACATTATCCCACTCCTTTATTGTGTTGTTTATCTCTCTATTGGAGTTGTTCGTTTTTTGTTTATCCCACTCCTTTTGTGTTTTGTTTAACTCTCAAGTAGAGTTCTTCGTTCGTTATTTTATTACTCCTCATGTGTGTTGTTTAAATCTCAAATTTACTTATCCGTTTGTAATTGTCCCACTCCTTTATTGTGTTGTTTATCCCACTCCTTATGTGTCTTTTTTTAATTCTCAAGTAGTGTTCTTCGATTTTAGCACTCATACTCCTTCAGTATATTGTTTAAATATCTCATAGACTTCTTCGTTTGACAGTATCCCACTCCTTTATTGTGTTGTTTATCTCTCAAGTGGAGTAATTCGTTTGTTGTTTATCCCACTCCTTTTGTGTTTTGTTTTACTCTCAAGTAGAGTTCTTCGTTCGTTATTTTATTACTCTTCCTATGTGTTGTTTAAATATCAAATTGACTTCTCCGTTTGTAATTATCCCACTCATTTATAGTGTTGTTTATCAATGTCCTTATATGTGTTGTTTAACTCTCAAATAGTGTTCTTCGTTTGTGATAATCATACTCCTTCTGTGAATTGCTTAAATCTCGAATAGACTTCTTCGTTTGACACTATCCCACTCCTTTAGTGTGTTTTTATCTCTCAATTGGAGTTGTTCGTATGTTGTTTGACCCACTCCTTTTGTGTTTTGTTTTACTCTCAAGTAGAGTTCTTCGTTCGTTATTTTATTACTCCTCCTGTGTGTTGTTTAAATCTCAAATTGACTTCTCCGTTTGTAATTATCACACTGCTTATCAGGTTGTTTATCCCACTCCTTATGTGTGTTGTTTGACTCTCAAGTAGTGTTCTTCGATTTTGATACTCATACTCCTTCAAAGGTATTGTTTAAATATCTAATAGACTTCTTCGCTTGACATTATCCCACCTTTATCAGGTTGTTTATCTCTCAAGTGAAGTAATTCGTTGGTTGTTTATCCCAATCGTTTTGTGTTTTGTTTTACTCTCAAGTAGAGTTCTTCGTTCGTTATTTTATTACTATTCCTATGTGTTGTTTAAATAACAAATTGACTCCTCCGTTTGTAATTATCCCACTCATTTAAAGTGTTGTTTATCAAAGTCCTTATATGTGTTGTTTAACTCTCAAGTAGTGTTCTTCGTTTGTGATACTCAGACTCCTTCCGTGGAATTGCTTAAATCTCAATAGACTTCTTCGTTTGACACTATTCCACCTTTAGTGTGTTTTTATCTGCCAATCGAGTTGTTCGTATGTTGTTTGACCCACCTTTGTGTTTTGTTTTACTCTCAAGTAGAGTTCTTCGCTCGTTATTTTATTACTCTTCCGTGTTGTTTAAATCTCAAATTGACTTCTCCGCTTGTAATTATCACACTCGCTTATCAGGTTGTTTATCCCACTTTATGTGTTGTTGAAGATTCAAGTAGTGTTCTTCGATTTTGATACTCATACTCCTTCAAAGGTATTGTTTAAATATCTAATAGACTTCTTCATTTGACATTATCCCACTCCTTTATTGTGTTGTATATCTCAAGTGAAGTAATTCGCTTGTTGTTTATCCCACTTTTGTGTTTTGTTTTACTCTCAAGTAGAGTTCTTCGTTCGTTATTTTATTACTATTCCTATGTGTTGTTTAAATAACAAATTGACTTCTCCGTTTGTAATTATCCCACTCATTTATAGTGTTGTTTATCAATGTCCTTATATGTGTTGCTTAACTCTCAAGTAGTGTTCTTCGTTTGTGATACTCATACTCCTTCTGTGAATTGCTTAAATCTCGAAGACTTCTTCGCTTGACACTATCCCACCCTTTAGTGTGTTTTTATCTGTCAAGTGGAGTTGTTCGTATGTTGTTTGACCCACACCTTTTGTGTTTTGTTTTACTCTCAAGTAGAGTTCTTCGTTCGTTATTTTATTACTCTTCCTGTGTGTTGTTTAAATCTCAAATTGACTTCTCCGTTTGTAATTATCACACTGCTTATCAGGTTGTTTATCCCACTCCTTATGTGTGTTCTTGAAGAATCAAGTAGTGTTCTTCGATTTTGATACTCATACTCCTTCAGTGTATTGTTTAAATATCTAATAGACTTCTTCGTTTGACATTATCCCACCTTTATCAGGTTGTTTATCTCTCAATTGAGTTGTTCGCTTTTTGTTTATCCCACTCCTTTGTGTTTTGTTTAACTCTCAAGTAGAGTTCTTCGTTCGTTATTTTATTACTCCTCTTGTGAGTTGTTTAAATCTCAAATTGACTTATCTGCTTGTAATTGTCCCACCTTTATCAGGTTGTTTATCCCACTCCTTATGTGACTTTTTTTAATTCTCAAGTAGTGTTCTTCGATTTTAGCACTCATACTCCTTCAGTGTATTGTTTAAATATCTCATAGACTTCTTCGTTTGACGCTTCCCACTCCTTTATTGTGTTGTTTATCTCTCAAGTGGAGTAATTCGCTTGTTGTTTATCCCACTTTTGTGTTTTGTTTTACTCTCAAGTAGAGTTCTTCGTTCGTTATTTTATTACTATTCCTATGTGTTGTTTAAATCTCAAATTGACTTCTCCGTTTGTAATTATCCCACTCATTTATAGTGCTGTTTATCAAAGTCATTATATGTGTTGTTTAACTCTCAAGTAGTGTTCTTCGCTTGTGATACTCATACCCTTCCGGAATTGCTTAAATCTCGAATAGACTTCTTCGTTTCACACTATCCCACTCCTTTTGTGTTTTGTTTTACTCTCAGGTAGAGTTCTTCGTTCGTTATTTTATTACTCCTCCTGTGTGTTGTTTAAATCTCAAATTGACTTCTCCGTTTGTAATTATCACACCTGCTTATCAGGTTGTTTATCCCACTCCTTATGTGTGTTCTTGAAGACTCAAGTAGTGTTCTTCGATTTTGATACTCATACTCCTTCAGTGTATTGTTTAAATATCTAATAGACTTCTTCGTTTGACATTATCCCACTCCTTTATTGTGTTGTTTATCTCTCAATTGGAGTTGTTCGTTTTTTGTTTATCCCACTCCTTTTGTGTTTTGTTTAACTCTCAAGTAGAGTTCTTCGTTCGTTATTTTATTACTCCTCATGTGTGTTGTTTAAATCTCAAATTTACTTATCCGTTTGTAATTGTCCCACTCCTTTGTTGTGTTGTTTATCCCACTCCTTATGTGTCTTTTTTTAATTCTCAAGTAGTGTTCTTCGATTTTAGCACTCATACTCCTTCATTATATTGTTTAAATATCTCATAGACTTCTTCGTTTGACAGTATCCCACTCCTTTATTGTGTTGTTTATCTCTCAAGTGGAGTAATTCGTTTGTTATTTATCCCACTCCTTTTGTGTTTTGTTTTACTCTCAAGTAGAGTTCTTCGTTCGTTATTTTATTACTATTCCTATGTGTTGTTTAAATATCAAATTGACTTCTCTGTTTGTAATTATCCCACTCATTTATAGTGTTGTTTATCAAAGTCCTTATATGTGTTGTTTAACTCTCAAGTAGTGTTCTTCGTTTGTGATACTCATACTCCTTCTATGAATTGCTTAAATCTCGAATAGACTTCTTCGTTGGACACTATCCCACTCCTTTAGTGTGTTTTTATCTCTCAAGTGGAGTTGTTCGTACGGTGTTTGACCCACTCCTTTTGTGTTTTGTTTTACTCTCAATTAGAGTTCTTCGTTCGTTATTTTATTACTCCCTGCAGTGTTGTTTAAATCTCAAATTGACTTCTCCGCTTGTAATTATCACACCTGCTTATCAGGTTGTTTATCCCACTCTTATGTGTGTTGTTGAGGACTCAAGTAGTGTTCTTCGATTTTGATACTCATACTCCTTCAAAGGTATTGTTTAAATATCTAATAGACTTCTTCGCTTGACATTATCCCACCTTTATCAGGTTGTTTATCTCAATCGAGTTGTTCGTTTTTTGTTTATCCCACTCCTTTTGTGTTTTGTTTAACTCTCAAGTAGAGTTCTTCGGTCGTTATTGTATTACTCCTAATGTGTGTTGTTTCAATCTCAAATTGACTTATCTGTTTGTAATTGTCCCACTCCTTTATTTTGTTGTTTATCCCACTCCTTATGTGACTTTTTTTAATTCTCAAGTAGTGTTCTTCGATATTAGCACTCATACTCCTTCAGTGTATTGTTTAAATATCTCATAGACTTCTTCGTTTGACATTATCTCATTCCTTTATTGTGTTGTTTATCTCTCAAGTGGAGTAATTCGTTTGTTGTTTATCCCACTCCTTTTGTGGTTTGTTTTACTCTCAAGTAGAGTTCTTCATTCGTTATTTTATTACTCTTCCTATGTGTTGTTTAAATATCAAATTGACTTCTCCGTTTGTAATTATCCCACTCATTTATAGTGTTGTTTATCAAAGTCCTTATATGTGTTGTTTAACTCTCAAGTAGTGTTCTTCGTTTGTGATACTCATACTCCTTCTGTGAATTTCTTAAATCTCGAATAGACTTCTTCGTTTGACACTATCCCACTCCTTTAGTGTGTTTTTATCTCTCAATTGGAGTTGTTCGTATGTTGTTTGACCCACTCCTTTTGTGTTTTGTTTTACTCTCAAGTAGAGTTCTTCGTTCGTTATTTTATTACTCCTCCTGTGTGTTGTTTAAATCTCAAATTGACTTCTCCGTTTGTAATTATCACACTCGTTTATTGTGTTGTTTATCCCACTCCTTATGTGTGTTGTTGAACTCTCAAGTAGTGTTCTTCGATTTTGATACTCATACTCCTTCAGTGTATTGTTTAAATATCTAATAGACTTCTTCGTTTGACATTATCCCACTCCTTTATTGTGTTGTTTATCTCTCAAGTGAAGTAATTCGTTTGTTGTTTATCCCACTCCTTTTGTGTTTTGTTTTACTCTCAAGTAGAGTTCTTCGTTCGTTATTTTATTACTATTCCTATGTGTTGTTTAAATAACAAATTGACTTCTCCGTTTGTAATTATCCCACTCATTTATAGTGTTGTTTATCAAAGTCCTTATATGTGTTGTTTAACTCTCAAGTAGTGTTCTTCGTTTGTGATACTCATACTCCTTCTGTGAATTGCTTAAATCTCGAATAGACTTCTTCGTTTGACACTATTCCACTCCGTTAGTGTGTTTTTATCTGTCAATTGGAGTTGTTCGTATGTTGTTTGACCCACTCCTTTTGTGTTTTGTTTTACTCTCAAGTAGAGTTCTTCGTTCGTTATTTTATTACTCCTCCTGTGTGTTGTTTAAATCTCAAATTGACTTCTCCGTTTGTAATTATCACACTGCTTATCAGGTTGTTTATCCCACTCCTTATGTGTGTTGTTGAAGATTCAAGTAGTGTTCTTCGATTTTGATACTCATACTCCTTCAGTGTATTGTTTAAATATCTAATAGACTTCTTCATTTGACATTATCCCACTCCTTTATTGTGTTGTTTATCTCTCAAGTGAAGTAATTCGTTTGTTGTTTATCCCACTCCTTTTGTGTTTTGTTTTACTCTCAAGTAGAGTTCTTCGTTCGTTATTTTATTACTATTCCTATGTGTTGTTTAAATAACAAATTGACTTCTCCGTTTGTAATTATCCCACTCATTTATAGTGTTGTTTATCAATGTCCTTATATGTGTTGTTTAACTCTCAAGTAGTGTTCTTCGTTTGTGATACTCATACTCCTTCTGTGAATTGCTTAAATCTCGAATAGACTTCTTCGTTTGACACTATCCCACTCCTTTAGTGTGTTTTTATCTCTCAATTGGAGTTGTTCGTATGTTGTTTGACCCACTCCTTTTGTGTTTTGTTTTACTCTCAAGTAGAGTTCTTCGTTCGTTATTTTATTACTCCTCCTGTGTGTTGTTTAAATCTCAAATTGACTTCTCCGTTTGTAATTATCACACTCGTTTATTGTGTTGTTTATCCCACTCCTTATGTGTGTTCTTGAAGAATCAAGTAGTGTTCTTCGATTTTGATACTCATACTCCTTCAGTGTATTGTTTAAATATCTAATAGACTTCTTCGTTTGACATTATCTCACTCCTTTATTGTGTTGTTTATCTCTCAGTTGGAGTTGTTCGTTTTTTGTTTATCCCACTCCTTTTGTGTTTTGTTTAACTCTCAAGTAGAGTTCTTCGTTCGTTATTTTATTACTCCTCATGTGTGTTGTTTAAATCTCAAATTGACTTATCTGTTTGTAATTGTCCCACTCCTTTATTGTGTTGTTTATCCCACTCCTTATGTGACTTTTTTTAATTCTCAAGTAGTGTTCTTCGATTTTAGCACTCATACTCCTTCAGTGTATTGTTTAAATATCTCATAGACTTATTCGTTTGACATTTCCCACCCTTTATCAGGTTGTTTATCTCTCAAGTGGAGTAATTCGTTTGTTGTTTATCCCACTCCTTTTGTGTTTTGTTTTACTCTCAAGTAGAGTTCTTCGTTCGTTATTTTATTACTATTCCTATGTGTTGTTTAAATCTCAAATTGACTTCTCCGTTTGTAATTATCCCACTCATTTATAGTGCTGTTTATCAAAGTCCTTATATGTGTTGTTTAACTCTCAAGTAGTGTTCTTCGTTTGTGATACTCATACTCCTTCTGTGAATTGCTTAAATCTCGAATAGACTTCTTCGTTTCACACTATCCCACTCCTTTTGTGTTTGGTTTTACTCTCAGGTAGAGTTCTTCGTTCGTTATTTTATTACTCCTCCTGTGTGTTGTTTAAATCTCAAATTGACTTCTCCGTTTGTAATTATCACACTCGTTTATTGTGTTGTTTATCCCACTCCTTATGTGTGTTCTTGAAGACTCAAGTAGTGTTCTTCGATTTTGATACTCATACTCCTTCAGTGTATTGTTTAAATATCTAATAGACTTCTTCGTTTGACATTATCCCACTCCTTTATTGTGTTGTTTATCTCTCAATTGGAGTTGTTCGTTTTTTGTTTATCCCACTCCTTTTGTGTTTTGTTTAACTCTCAAGTAGAGTTCTTCGTTCGTTATTTTATTACTCCTCATGTGTGTTGTTTAAATCTCAAATTTACTTCTCCGTTTGTAATTGTCCCACTCCTTTGTTGTGTTGTTTATCCCACTCCTTATGTGTCTTTTTTTAATTCTCAAGTAGTGTTCTTCGATTTTAGCACTCATACTCCTTCATTATATTGTTTAAATATCTCATAGACTTCTTCGTTTGACAGTATCCCACTCCTTTATTGTGTTGTTTATCTCTCAAGTGGAGTAATTCGTTTGTTATTTATCCCACTCCTTTTGTGTTTTGTTTTACTCTCAAGTAGAGTTCTTCGTTCGTTATTTTATTACTATTCCTATGTGTTGTTTAAATATCAAATTGACTTCTCTGTTTGTAATTATCCCACTCATTTATAGTGTTGTTTATCAAAGTCCTTATATGTGTTGTTTAACTCTCAAGTAGTGTTCTTCGTTTGTGATACTCATACTCCTTCTATGAATTGCTTAAATCTCGAATAGACTTCTTCGTTGGACACTATCCCACTCCTTTAGTGTGTTTTTATCTCTCAAGTGGAGTTGTTCGTATGGTGTTTGACCCACTCCTTTTGTGTTTTGTTTTACTCTCAATTAGAGTTCTTCGTTCGTTATTTTATTACTCCTCCCGTGTGTTGTTTAAATCTCAAATTGACTTCTCCGTTTGTAATTATCACACTCGTTTATTGTGTTGTTTATCCCACTCCTTATGTGTGTTGTTGAGGACTCAAGTAGTGTTCTTCGATTTTGATACTCATACTCCTTCAGTGTATTGTTTAAATATCTAATAGACTTCTTCGTTTGACATTATCCCACTCCTTTATTGTGTTGTTTATCTCTCAATTGGAGTTGTTCGTTTTTTGTTTATCCCACTCCTTTTGTGTTTTGTTTAACTCTCAAGTAGAGTTCTTCGGTCGTTATTGTATTACTCCTAATGTGTGTTGTTTCAATCTCAAATTGACTTATCTGTTTGTAATTGTCCCACTCCTTTATTTTGTTGTTTATCCCACTCCTTATGTGACTTTTTTTAATTCTCAAGTAGTGTTCTTCGATATTAGCACGCATACTCCTTCAGTGTATTGTTTAAATATCTCATAGACTTCTTCGTTTGACATTATCTCATTCCTTTATTGTGTTGTTTATCTCTCAAGTGGAGTAATTCGTTTGTTGTTTATCCCACTCCTTTTGTGGTTTGTTTTACTCTCAAGTAGAGTTCTTCGTTCGTTATTTTATTACTCTTCCTATGTGTTGTTTAAATATCAAATTGACTTCTCCGTTTGTAATTATCCCACTCATTTATAGTGTTGTTTATCAAAGTCCTTATATGTGTTGTTTAACTCTCAAGTAGTGTTCTTCGTTTGTGATACTCATACTCCTTCTGTGAATTGCTTAATTTTCGAATAGACTTCTTCGTTGGACACTATCCCACTCCTTTAGTGTGTTTTTATCTCTCAAGGGGAGTTGTTCGTATGGTGTTTGACCCACTCTTTTTGTGTTTTGTTTTACTCTCAAATAGAGTTCTTCGTTCGTTATTTTATTTCTCCTCCTGTGTGTTGTTTAAATCTCAAATTGACTTCTCCGTTTGTAATTATCACACTCGTTTATTGTGTTGTTTATCCCACTCCTTATGTGTGTTGTTGAACTCTCAAGTAGTGTTCTTCGATTTTGATACTCATACTCCTTCAGTGTATTGTTTAAATATCTAATAGACTTCTTTGTTTGACATTATCCCACTCCTTTATTGTGTTGTTTATCTCTCAATTGGAGTTGTTCGTTTTTTATTTATCCCACACATTTTGTGTTTTGTTTAACTCTCAAGTAGATTTCTTCGTTCGTTATTTTATTACTCCTCATGTGTGTTGTTTAAATCTCAAATTTACTTATCCGTTTGTAATTGTCCCACTCCTTTATTGTGTTGTTTATCCCACTCCTTATGTGTCTTTTTTTAATTCTCAAGTAGTGTTCTTCGATTTTAGCACTCATACTCCTTCAGTGTATTGTTTAAATATCTCATAGACTTCTTCGTTTGACAGTATCCCACTCCTTTATTGTGTTGTTTATCTCTCAAGTGGAGTAATTCGTTTGTTGTTTATCCCACTCCTTTTGTGTTTTGTTTTACTCTCAAGTAGAGTTCTTCGTTCGTTATTTTATTACTATTCCTATGTGTTGTTTAAATCTCAAATTGACTTCTCCGTTTGTAATTATCCCACTCATTTATAGTGTTGTTTATCAAAGTCCTTATATGTGTTGTTTAACTCTCAAGTAGTGTTCTTCGTTTGTGATACTCATACTCCTTCTGTGAATTGCTTAAATCTAATAGACTTCTTCGCTTGACACTATACCACCCTTTAGTGTGTTTTATCTCTCAATTGGAGTTGTTCGTATGTTGTTTGACAACTCCTTGTGTGTTTTGTTTTACTCTCAATTAGAGTTCTTCGTTCGTTATTTTATTACTCCTCCTGTGTGTTGTTTAAATCTCAAATTGACTTCTCCGCTTGTAATTATCACACTGCTTATCAGGTTGTTTATCCCACTCCTTATGTGTGTTGTTGAAGACTCAAGTAGTGTTCTTCGATTTTGATACTCATACTCCTTCAGTGTATTGTTTAAATATCTAATAGACTTCTTCGTTTGACATTATCCCACTCCTTTATTGTGTTGTTTATCTCTCAATTGGAGTTGTTCGTTTTTTGTTTATCCCACTCCTTTTGTGTTTTGTTTAACTCTCAAGTAGAGTTCTTCGGTCGTTATTGTATATTACTCCTAATGTGTGTTGTTTAAATCTCAAATTGACTTATCTGTTTGTAATTGTCCCACTCCTTTATTGTGTTGTTTATCCCACTCCTTATGTGACTTTTTTTAATTCTCAAGTAGTGTTCTTCGATTTTAGCACTCATATTCCTTCAGTGTACTGTTTAAATATCTCATAGACTTCTTCGTTTGACATTATCTCATTCCTTTATTGTGTTGTTTATCTCTCAAGTGGAGTAATTCGTTTGTTGTTTATCCCACTCCTTTTGTGTTTTGTTTTACTCTCAAGTAGAGTTCTTCGTTCGTTATTTTATTACTCTTGCTATGTGTTGTTTAAATATCAAATTGACTTCTCCGTTTGTAATTATCCCACTCATTTATAGTGTTGTTTATCAAAGTCCTTATATGTGTTGTTTAACTCTCAAGTAGTGTTCTTCGTTTGTGATACTCATACTCCTTCTGTGAATTGCTTAAATCTCGAATAGACTTCTTCGTTGGACACTATCCCACTCCTTTAGTGTGTTTTTATCTCTCAAGTGGAGTTGTTCGTATGGTGTTTGACCCACTTTTGTGTTTTGTTTTACTCTCAAATAGAGTTCTTCGCTCTATTTTATTTCTCCTCCGTGTGTTGTTTAAATCTCAAATTGACTTCTCCGCTTGTAATTATCACACTCGCTTATCAGGTTGTTTATCCCACTCCTTATGTGTGTTGTTGAACTCTCAAGTAGTGTTCTTCGATTTTGATACTCATACTCCTTCAGTGTATTGTTTAAATATCTAATAGACTTCTTCGTTTGACATTATCCCACTCCTTTATTGTGTTGTTTATCTCTCAATTGGAGTTTTTCGTTTTTTGTTTATCCCACTCCTTTTGTGTTTTGTTTAACTCTCAAGTAGAGTTCTTCGTTCGTTATTTTATTACTCCTCATGTGTGTTGTTTAAATCTCAAATTGACTTATCCGTTTGTAATTGTCCCACTCCTTTGTTGTGTTGTTTATCCCACTCCTTATGTGTCTTTTTTTAATTCTCAAGTAGTGTTCTTCGATTTTAGCACTCATACACCTTCAGTGTATTGTTTAAATATCTCATAGACTTCTTCGATTGACAGTATCCTACTCCTTTATTGTGTTATTTATCTCTCAAGTGGAGTAATTCGTTTGTTGTTTATCCCACTCCTTTTGTGTTTTGTTTTACTCTCAAGTAGAGTTCGTCGTTTGTTATTTTATTACTCTTCCTATGTGTTGATTAAATCTCAAATTGACTTCTCCGTTTGTAATTATCCCACTCATTTATAGTGTTGTTTATCAAAGTCCTTATATCTGTTGTTTAACTCTCAAGTAGTGTTCTTCGTTCGTGATACTCATACTCCTTCTGTGAATTCCTTAAATCTCGAATAGACTTCTTCGTTTGACACTAACCCACTCCTTTAGTGTGTTTTTATCTCTCAATTGGAGTTGTTCGTATGTTGTTTGACCCACTCCTTTTGTGTTTTGTTTTACTCTCAAGTAGAGTTCTTCGTTCGTTATTTTATTACTCCTCCTGTGTGTTGTTTAAATCTCAAATTGACTTCTCCGTTTGTAATTATCACACCTGCTTATTGTGTTGTTTTCCCACTTTATGTGTGTTGTTGAACTCTCAAGTAGTGTTCTTCGATTTTGATACTCATACTCCTTCAAAGGTATTGTTTAAATATCAAATAGACTTCTTCACTTGACATTATCCCACTCCTTTATTGTGTTGTTTATCTCTCAATCGAGTTGTTCGCTTTTGTTTATCCCACTCCTTTTGTGTTTTGTTTAACTCTCAAGTAGAGTTCTTCGTTCGTTATTTTATTACTCCTCATGTGTATTGTTTAAATCTCAAATTGACTTATCCGTTTGTAATTGTCCCACTCCTTTATTGTGTTGTTTATCCCACTCCTTATGTGTCTTTTTTAATTCTCAAGTAGTGTTCTTCGATTTTAGCACTCATACTCCTTCAAAGGTATTGTTTAAATATCTCAGACTTCTTCGTTTGACAGTATCCCACTCCTTTATTGTGTTGTTTATCTCTCAAGTGGAGTAATTCGTTTGTTGTTTATCCCACTCCTTTTGTGTTTTGTTTTACTCTCAAGTAGATTCTTCCTATGTGTTGTTTAAATCTCAAATTGACTTCTCCGTTTGTAATTATCCCACTCATTTATAGTGTTGTTTTATCAAAGTCCTTATATGTGTTGTTTAACTCTCAAGTAGTGTTCTTCGTTTGTGATACTCATACTCCTTCTGTGAATTGCTTAAATCTCGAATAGACTTCTTCGTTTGACACTATTCCACTCCTTTAGTGTGTTTTTATCTCTCAATTGGAGTTGTTCGTATGTTGTTTGACCCACTCCTTTTGTGTTTTGTTTTACTCTCAAGTAGAGTTGTTCGTTCGTTATTTTATTACTCCTCCTGTGTTGTTTAAATCTCAAATTGACTTCTCCGCTTGTAATTATCACACCTGCTTATCAGGTTGTTTATCCCACTCCTTATGTGTTGTTGAACTCTCAAGTAGTGTTCTTCGATTTTGATACTCATACTCCTTCAAAGGTATTGTTTAAATATCTAATAGACTTCTTCGCTGACAGTATCCCACTACTTTATTGTGTTGTTTATCTCTCAATTGGAGTTGTTCTTTTTTGTTTATCCCACTCCTTTTGTGTTTTGTTTAACTCTCAAGTAGAGTTCTTCGGTCGTTATTTTATTACTCCTAATGTGTGTTGTTTAAATCTCAAATTGACTTTTCCATTTGTAATTGTGCCACTCCTTTATCAGGTTGTTTATCCCACTCTTATGTGTCTTTTTAATTCTCAAGTAGTGTTCTTCAATTTTGACACTCATACTCCTTCAAAGGTATTGTTTAAATATCTCAGACTTCTTCGCTTGACATTTCCCACCCTTTATCAGGTTGTTTATCTCTCAAGTGGAGTAATTCGTTTGTTGGTTATCCCACTCCTTTTGTGTTTTGTTTTACTCTCAAGTAGAGTTCTTCGTTCGTTATTTTATTACTATTCCTATGTGTTGTTTAAATCTCAAATTGACTTCTCCGTTTGTAATTATCCCACTCATTTATAGTGTTGTTTATCAAAGTCCTTATATGTGTTGTTTAACTCTCAAGTAGTGTTCTTCGTTTGTGATACTCATACTCCTTCTGTGAATTGCTTAAATCTCGAATAGACTTTTTTTTTTTTTCATAAATAGAGCATATATTAATAAAAGTAAAAGAGTACAAAGCGTAAAAGTAGAGATTACAATGGAACCCACAGGCGGGTTACAACGCGAAACAAGTGAAACAAACAAAGAAACAAAAATAACATAACCCGGGATCAAGGTGATCCATGGTTGCAAATCATGGCCTCGTTAAAACCTACCATGGAAAAACCCAATGGGAAAACCCATGGGAAAAAGAGTGCTCGAGGTTAGCGCTATGGAAACCTATAATAAGGTAAACCGACATGTCCCTCGTATGTGAGGTCGAATGACATCCAAAGGAGAAGTCCGAAACCCTCCAGATCCAACTTTGAGAGAGCATCAACACCGTGTTGCTTTCACGAAAAATATGAGACACCAAAATCCATGTCACGATATGAGAGAGAGTCAATAGCCAACGGTTCCGAATTTCCATGGGACCGAAGTTAGTACCATGAGAGCAAATTGCTACATAAGTAGAATCTGCCTCCAACCAAATCTTATTCCACTGGTGTGAGCCAATTCAATGCCAATCATAACCGCAAGTAACTCGCTTCAAAGCATAAAGCGACTCCAAATGATTTACAAAGCAACCCATCACGGTACCATTTGAATTCTAAAACCCCACCAGAGAGGAGCCAGAGCGGCAAGAGAACTTCCATCCGTGTTGCATTTAATCCATCCCGGAGAGGGGATACCATCGACCTCAATGATATCTCGTGACTTAGGCGGGCACCCTTGAATAATAAAAGAATGAAGGACTTGTAAATCAACTTGATTATTAGCCATAGAACCAAGAGGGTGGGAATTAGCCTCGCCACAAGACTCCAAATCAAGCAAAATAGAATGCCCGGAAACAGAACACCATCAAATAAGCAACGATTACAAGGTCAAAGCACCCAAATGCCTCACAAAGGCAAGACGCCACAAAGAGAGAATCGAGAGCTAAAATGTTGACCCATGGCATATAACAAGCTCTCCAAAACTAAAGCAATCTCGAAAAGGAACTCGAAAAGATCAAATAGAGTATGCCGATAGTCCGAGTGAACGGACAAGAGACCAAGAAATGGTCTTGGCAATCCATAGCAAGATAGCAAAAACACACACAAGGACCAACAAAACCAGAGCCCCAAGCTTCTCAATAGTTGGAAGAACACCATAAATAGCCTTCCAAATCGTGATAGAACGACGGTGGGATAAAAGGAGCCCATATCCAAGATCCCCAAATAATCTTAAGGAAACGCGCCAAGAAGAGTGATAGTTTGCTTGGTAGAAATCGAACTGTTTAGAGATTCACCAGACACGAGTATCGTAACCAGATGGAGCCGATGATAGGAGAGAATGTCGCAGTAACATCCGAAAAGCCATATAAACCCATCCAAAAGAAACCAACCACCGAGTCCAATACTCGTAAATAGGGAACTCAAGTGATGCCAAGATGAATAGGAATACCAATTCGTCTGCACATCAGAGCTGCCAATCATCAAGCCGTAAACGTATGAGAGCCTCGACACGCTAACCATCTAGACTTGGATTGAAGTGTGGGAAACAATCTTAAATCCAAACCAAATCGAGGAAGCAACATAAGAGCGTAAGGAAGCATGCCGAAAGAAACGTCAAGTAAAGATATCTAGATATGGAACCTTCACGTTTCAAATATCCCAAGCAAGACGAGAAAGATACGCCTTATTAGCAAAGAACCAGAGAACGAATACCAAGACCACCTCGACTTTGGAGCACAACAACGCCCAAGAGATAGAAGTCGATGCTCTTCAGAGTATCCCGCTTGATTTAAATTACGAATGCCAAAGATCCATACGCTTAAGAAGAGTCAAAGGCCAACGATAAACCATCATAGAGTGTACAAAGATCCTCGGATCACCGATTGAACAAGACATAAACGACCGCCATAGAGAGAGAAGTGCCTTCCATTTACTAAACTTTTCTAGAATCGAGTCCGCAAGGGATTGTAATGACAAGTCCGAGGTGCCCACGGAAAAGTGGAACTCCCAACACGTGAAAGGAAGGTGACCTCGATAATATCCATGATTCTCGCACAAGTGGTTCTTCCCGACGGGTGAGAAAAGTACTAAGATAAGCCCTGACTTCGAGGATCAAGTGTTGTCCGACTAAGCAAAGATATTTTTCCGTGATCCTAAGAATAGTCCGACAATTCGCAGTAGTAGCCCTGCAAAAAATAATCACATCATCCGCATAAAGAAGGTGAGAAGGAAAAGTAAGAGATTGTCCAATGAATAAAGGAGTGAGCTCCCCTGAATTGGCAGCCTTCGAATAGACTTCTTCGTTGGACACTATCCCACTCCTTTAGTGTGTTTTTATCTCACAAGTGGAGTTGTTCGTATGTTGTTTGACACACTCCTTTTGTGTTTTGTTTTACTCTCAAGTAGAGTTCTTCGTTCGTTATTTTATTACTCCTCATGTGTGTTGTTTAAATCTCAAATTGACTTCTCCGTTTGTAATTATCACACTCTTATCAGGTTGTTTATCCCACTCCTTATGTGTGTTGTTGAACTCTCAAGTAGTGTTCTTCGATTTTGATACTCATACATCTTCAGTGTATTGTTTAAATATCTAATAGACTTCTTCGTTTGACATTATCCCACTCCTTTATTGTGTTGTTTATCTCTCAATTGGAGTTGTTCGTTTTTTGTTTATCCCACTCCTTTTATGTTTTGTTTAACTCTCAAGTAGAGTTCTTCGTTCGTTATTTTATTACTCCTCATGTGTGTTGTTTAAATCTCAAATTGACTTATCCGTTTGTAATTGTCCCACTCCTTTATTGTGTTGTTTATCCCACTCCTTATGTGACTTTTTTTAATTCTCAAGTAGTGTTCTTCGATTTTAGCACTCATACTCCTTCAAAGGTATTGTTTAAATATCTCATAGACTTCTTCGCTTGACAGCTTCCCACCTTTATTGTGTTGTTTATCTCTCAAGTGGAGTAATTCGCTTGTTGTTTATCCCACTTTTTTGTGTTTTGTTTTACTCTCAAGTAGAGTTCTTCGTTCGTTATTTTATTACTCTTCCTATGTTTTGTTTAAATCTCAAATTGACTTCTCCGTTTGTAATTATCCCACTCATTTATAGTGTTGTTTATCAAAGTCCTTATATGTGTTGTTTAACTCTCAAGTAGTGGTCTTCGTTTGTGATACTCATACTCCTTCTGTGAATTGCTTAAATCTCAATAGACTTCTTCGCTGGACACTATCCCACTCCTTTAGTGTGTTTTTATCTCTCAAGTGGAGTTGTTCGTATGTTGTTTGACCCACTCCTTTTGTGTTTTGTTTTACTCTCAAGTAGAGTTCTTCGTTCGTTATTTTATTACTCCTCATGTGTGTTGTTTAAATCTCAAATTGACTTCTCCGTTTGTAATTATCACACTCGCTTATTGTGTTGTTTATCCCACTCCTTATGTGTGTTGTTGAACTCTCAAGTAATGTTCTTCAATTTTGATACTCATACTCTTTCAGTGTATTGTTTAAATATCTAATAGACTTCTTCGTTTGACACTATCCCACTCCTTTATTGTGTTGTTTATCTCTCAATTGGAGTTGTTCGTTTTTTGTTTATCCCACTCCTTTTGTGTTCTGTTTAACTCTCAAGTAGAGTTCTTCGGTCGTTATTTTATTACTCATCATGTGTGTTGTTTAAATCTCAAATTGACTTCTCCGTTTGTAATTGTCCCACTCCTTTATTGTGTTGTTTATCCCACTCCTTATGTGACTTTTTTAATTCTCAAGTAGTGTTCTTCGATTTTAGCACTCATACTTCAAAGGTATTGTTTAAATATCTCATAGACTTCTTCGCTTGACATTATCCCATTCCTTTATTGTGTTGTTTATCTCTCAAGTGGAGTAATTCGCTTGTTGTTTATCCCACCTTTTGTGTTTTGTTTTACTCTCAAGTAGTTCTTCGCTCGTTATTTTATTACTCCTCATGTGTGTTGTTTAAATCTCAAATTGACTTCTCCGCTTGTAATTATCACACTGCTTATTGTGTTGTTTATCCCACTCCTTATGTTTGTTGAACTCTCAAGTAGTGTTCTTCGCTTGTGATACTCATACTCCTTCCGTGAATTGCTTAAATCTCAATAGACTTCTTCGCTTGAACAATATCCCACTCCTTTAGTGTGTTTTATCTCTCAAGTGGAGTTGTTCGTATGGTGTTTGACCCACTTTTGTGTTTTGTTTTACTCTCAAATAGAGTTCTTCGCTCGTTATTTTATTTCTCCTCCATGTGTTGTTTAAATCTCAAATTGACTTCTCCGCTGTAATCATCACACTCGCTTATTGTGTTGTTTATCCCACTCCTTATGTGTGTTGTTGAACTCTCAAGTAGTGTTTTTCGATTTTGATACTCATACTCCTTCAAAGGTATTGTTTAAATATCTAATAGACTTCTTCGTTTGACATTATCCCACTCCTTTATTGTGTTGTTTTTCTCTCAATTGGAGTTGTTCATTTTTTTTTTATCAAAATAAATTTTTGTTTTTTTTAACTCTCAAATAGAGTTCTTCGCTCGTTATTTTATTACTCCTCATGTGTGTTGTTTAAATCTCAAATTGACTTATCCGCTTGTAATTGTCCCACCTCTTTATCAGGTTGCTTATCCCACTCCTTATGTGTCTTTTTTAATTCTCAAGTAGTGTTCTTCGATTTTAGCACTCATACTCCTTCAGTGTATTGTTTAAATATCTCATAGACTTCTTCGTTTGACAGTATCCCACTCCTTTATTGTGTTGTTTATCTCAAGTGGAGTAATTGCTTGTTGTTTATCCCACTCCTTTTGTGTTTTGTTTTACTCAAGTAGAGTTCTTCGCTCGTTATTTTATTACTCCTCTCATGTGTTGTTTAAATCTCAAATTGACTTCTCCGTTTGTAATTATCACACTCGTTTATTGTGTTGTTTATCTCTCAATTGGAGTTGTTCGTTTTTTGTTTATCCCACTCCTTTTGTGTGTTGTTTAACTCTCAAGTAGAGTTCTTCGTTCGTTATTTTATTACTCCTCATGTGTGTTGTTTAAATCTCAAATTGACTTATCCGTTTGTAATTGTCCCACTCCTTTATTGTGTTGTTTATCCCACTCCTTATGTGACTTTTTTTAATTCTCAAGTAGTGTTCTTCGATTTTAGCACTTATACTCCTTCAGTGTATTGTTTAAATATCTCATAGACTTCTTCGTTAGACATTATCTCATTCCTTTATTGTTTTGTTTATCTCTCAAGTGGAGTAATTCGTTTGTTGTTTATCCCACTCCTTTTGTATTTTGTTTTACTCTCAAGTAGAGTTCTTCGTTCGTTATTTTATTACTCCTCATGTGTGTTGTTTAAATCTCAAATTGACTTCTCCGTTTGTAATTATCACACTCGTTTATTGTGTTGTTTATCCCACTCCTTATGTTTGTTGTTGAACTCTCAAGTAGTGTTCTTCGTTTGTGATACTCATACTCCTTCTGTGAATTGCTTAAATCTCGAATAGACTTCTTCGTTGAACACTATCCCACTCCTTTAGTGTTTTTATCTCTCAAGTGGAGTTGTTCGTTTGGTGTTTGACCCACTCCTTTTGTGTTTTGTTTTACTCTCAAATAGAGTTCTTCGTTCGTTATTTTATTTCTCCTCCTGTGTGTTGTTTAAATCTCAAATTGACTTCTCCGTTGTAATCATCACACTGCTTATCAGGTTGTTTATCCCACTCCTTATGTGTGTTGTTGAACTCTCAAGTAGTGTTCTTCGATTTTGATACTCATACTCCTTCAGTGTATTGTTTAAATATCTAATAGACTTCTTCGTTTGACATTATCCCACTCCTTTATTGTGTTGTTTATCTCTCAATTGGAGTTGTTCATTTGTTGTTTATCCCACTCTTTTTGTTTTGTTTAACTCTCAAGTAGAGTTCTTCGATCGTTATTTTATTACTCCTCATGTGTGTTGTTTAAATCTCAAATTGACTTATCCGCTTGTAATTGTCCAACTCCGTTATTGTGTTGTTTATCCCACTCCTTATGTGTCTTTTTTAATTCTCAAGTAGTGTTCTTCGATTTTGGCACTCATACTCCTTCAGTGTATTGTTTAAATATCTCATAGACTTCTTCGTTTGACATTATCCCATTCCTTTATTGTGTTGTTTATCTCTCAAGTGGAGTAATTCGTTTGTTGTTTATCCCACTCCTTTTGTGTTTCGTTTAACTCTCAAGTAGAGTTCTTCGTTCGTTATTTTATTACTCCTCATGTGTGTTGTTTAAATCTCAAATTGACTTCTCCGTTTGTAATTGTCCCACTCCTTTATTATGTTGTTTATCTCTCAATTGGAGTTGTTCGTTTTTTGTTTATCCCATTCCTTTTGTGTTTTGTTTAACTCTCAAGTAGAGTTCTTCGTTCGTTATTTTATTACTCCTCATGTGTGTTGTTTAAATCTCAAATTGACTTCTCCGTTTGTAATTGTCCCACTCCTTTATTGTGTTGTTTATCCCACTCCTTATGTGTCTTTTTTAATTCTCAAGTAGTGTTCTTCGATTTTGGCACTCATACTCCTTCAAGTAGTGTTGTTCTTCGTTCGTTATTTTATTACTCCTCATGTGTGTTGTTTAAATCTCAAATTGACTTATCCGTTTGTAATTGTCCCACTCCTTTATTGTGTTGTTTATCCCACTCCTTATGTGTCTTTTTTTAATTCTCAAGTAGTGTTCTTCGATTTTAGCACTCGTACTCCTTCAGTGTATTGTTTAAATATCTCATACACTTCTTCGTTTGACATTATCTCATTCCTTTATTGTGTTGTTTATCTCTCAAGTGGAGTAATTCGTTTGTTGTTTATCCCACTCCTTTTGTGTTTTGTTTTACTCTCAAGTAGAGTTCTTCGTTCGTTATTTTATTACTCCTCATGTGTGTTGTTTAAATCTCAAATTGACTTCTCCGCTTGTAATTATCACACCTGCTTATTGTGTTGTTTATCTCTCAATTGAGTTGTTCGCTTTTGTTTATCCCACTCCTTTTTTGTTTTGTTTAACTCTCAAGTAGAGTTCTTCGTTCGTTATTTTATTACTCCTCATGTGTGTTGTTTAAATCTCAAATTGACTTATCCGTTTGTAACTGTCCCACTCCTTTATTGTGTTGTTTATCCCACTCCTTATGTGACTTTTTAATTCTCAAGTAGTGTTCTTCGATTTTAGCACTCATACTCCTTCAAAGGTATTGTTTAAATATCTCATAGACTTCTTCGCTTGACATTATCCCATTCCTTTATTGTGTTGTTTATCTCTCAAGTGGAGTAATTCGCTTGTTGTTTATCCCACCTTTTGTGTTTTGTTTTACTCTTAAGTAGAGTTCTTCGTTCGTTATTGTATTACTCCTCATGTGTGTTGTTTAAATCTCAAATTGACTTCTCCGTTTGTAATTATCACACTGCTTATCGTGTTGTTTATCCCACTCCTTATGTTTGTTGTTGAACTCTCAAGTAGTGTTCTTCGTTTGTGATACTCATACTCCTTCTGTGAATTGCTTAAATCTCGAATAGTCTTCATCGTTGGACACTATACCAAACCTTTATTGTGTTTTTATCTCTCAAGTGGAGTTGTTCGTATGGTGTTTGACCCACTCCTTTTTTGTTTTGTTTTACTCTCAAATAGAGTTCTTCGTTCGTTATTTTATTTCTCTTCCTGTGTGTTGTTTAAATCTCAAATTGACTTCTCCGCTGTAATCATCACACTGCTTGTGTTGTTTATCCCACTCCTTATGTGTTGTTGAACTCTCAAGTAGTGTTCTTCGATTTTGATACTCATACTCCTTCAAAGGTATTGTTTAAATATCTAATAGACTTCTTCGCTTGACATTATCCCACTCCTTTATCAGGTTGTTTTTCTCTCAATTGAGTTGTTCATTTTTGTTTATCCCACTCCTTTTTGTTTTGTTTAACTCTCAAGTAGAGTTCTTCGCTCGTTATTTTATTACTCCTCATGTGTGTTGTTTAAATCTCAAATTGACTTATCCGCTTGTAATTGTCCCACTCTTTATCAGGTTGTTTATCCCACTCCTTATGTGTCTTTTTTTAATTCTCAAGTAGTGTTCTTCGATTTTAGCACTCATACTCCTTCAAAGGTATTGTTTAAATATCTCATAGACTTCTTCGCTTGAAGATCCCACTTCTTTATTGTGTTGTTTATCTCTCAAGTGGAGTAATTCGCTTGTTGTTTATCCCACCTTTTGTGTTTTGTTTTACTCTCAAGTAGAGTTCTTCGCTCGTTATTTTATTACTCTTCCTATGTTGTTTAAATCTCAAATTCACTTCTCCGCTTGTAATTATCCCACTCATTTATAGTGTTGTTTATCAAAGTCCTTATATGTGTTGTTTAACTCTCAAGTAGTGTTCTTCGCTTGTGATACTCATACTCCGTATGTGAATTGCTTAAATCTCAATAGACTTCTTCATTTGACACTATCCCACCTTTAGTGTGTTTTTATCTCTCAATTGGAGTTGTTCGTATGTTGTTTGACCCACTCCTTTTGTGTTTTGTTTTAGTCTCAAGTAGAGTTCTTCGTTCGTTATTTTATTACTCCCTGTGTTGTTTAAATCTCAAATTGACTTCTCCGCTTGTAATTATCACACCTGCTTATTGTGTTGTTTATCCCACTCTTATGTGTGTTGTTGAACTCTCAAGTAGTGTTCTTCGATTTTGATACTCACACTCCTTCAAAGGTATTGTTTAAATATCAAATAGACTTCTTCGCTTGACATTATCCCACTCCTTTATCAGGTTGTTTATCTCTCAATTGAGTTGTTCGCTTTTTGTTTATCCCACCTTTTGTGTTTTGTTTAACTCTCAAGTAGTTCTTCGCTCGTTATTTTATTACTCCTCATGTGTATTGTTTAAATCTCAAATTGACTTATCCGCTTGTAATTGTCCCACCTTTATCAGGTTGTTTATCCCACTCCTTATGTGTCTTTTTTAATTCTCAAGTAGTGTTCTTCGATTTTGGCACTCATACTCCTTCAAAGGTATTGTTTAAATATCTCATAGACTTCTTCGCTTGATGATCCCACCCTTTATTGTGTTGTTTATCTCTCAAGTGGAGTAATTCGCTTGTTGTTTATCCCACCTTTTTGTGTTTTGTTTTACTCTCAAGTAGATTCTTCCTATGTGTTGTTTAAATCTCAAATTGACTTCTCCGCTTGTAATTATCCCACTCATTTATAGTGTTGTTTTATCAAAGTCCTTATATGTGTTGTTTAACTCTCAAGTAGTGTTCTTCGCTTGTGATACTCATACTCCTTCCTGGAATTGCTTAAATCTCAATAGACTTCTTCGCTTGACACTATTCCACCCTTTAGTGTGTTTTTATCTCTCAATTGGAGTTGTTCGTATGTTGTTTGACCCACTCCTTTTGTGTTTTGTTTTACTCTCAAGTAGAGTTGTTCGCTCGTTATTTTATTACTCCTCCCGTGTTGTTTAAATCTCAAATTGACTTCTCCGCTTGTAATTATCACACCTGCTTATTGTGTTGTTTATCCCACTCCTTATGTGTGTTGTTGAACTCTCAAGTAGTGTTCTTCGATTTTGATACTCATACTCCTTCAAAGGTATTGTTTAAATATCTAATAGACTTCTTCGCTTGACAAGATCCCACTCCTTTATTGTGTTGTTTATCTCACAATTGAGTTG